>LBNU01038147.1:24146-39783 GCA_014162995.1 Artemisia annua | reverse complement strand
TTCACTTGTGAAAATATCATCAAGGAATGAAATTTTTGATGTTATTAGCCATTTTTTTGATTGTTTAAGTATAGTATGAGTATCTTCACTTGTGAAAATTTCATCTAGGAATGAAATTTTTGATTGTTTAAGTATAGTGCGAGTATCTTCACTTGTGAAAATATCATCAAGGAATGAAATTTTTGATGTTATTAGCCGGTTTTTTGATTGTTTAAGTATAGTACGAGTATCTTCACTTGTGAAAATATCATCAAGGAATGAAATTTTTGATTGTTTTGTATAGTACGAGTATCTTCACATGTGAAAATATCATCAAGGAATGAAATTTTTGATTGTTTAAGTATAGTACGAGTATCTTCACTTATGAAAATGTCATCAAGGAATGAAATTTTTCATGTTATTAGCCGGTTTTTTTATTGTTTAAGTATAGTACGACTATCTTCACTTGTGAAATTTTCATCAAGGAATGAAATTTTTGATTGTTTAAGTATAGTACGAGTATCTTCATTTTTGAAAATATCATCAAGGAATGATATTTTTGATTGTTTAAGTATAGTACGAGTATCTTCTTCACTTGTGAAAATTTCATCAAGGAATGAAATTTTTGATTGTTTAAGTATAGTACGAGTATCTTCACTTGTGAAAATTTCATCAAGGAATGAAATTTTTGATTGTTTAAGTATAGTACGAGTATCTTCACTTGTGAAAATTTCATCAAGGAATGAAATTTTTGATTGTTTAAGTATAGTACGAGTATCTTCACTTGTGAAAATTTCATCAAGGAATGAAATTTTTGATTGTTTAAGTATAGTACGAGTATCTTCACTTGTGAAAATTTCATCAAGGAATGAAATTTTTGATTGTTTAAGTATAGTACGAGTATCTTCACTTGTGAAAATTTCATCAAGGAATGAAATTTTTGATTGTTTAAGTATAGTACGAGTATCTTCACTTGTGAAAATTTCATCAAGGAATGAAATTTTTGATTGTTTAAGTATAGTACGAGTATCTTCACTTGTGAAAATTTCATCAAGGAATGAAATTTTTGATTGTTTAAGTATAGTACGAGTATCTTCACTTGTGAAAATTTCATCAAGGAATGAAATTTTTGATTGTTTAAGTATAGTACGAGTATCTTCACTTGTGAAAATTTCATCAAGGAATGAAATTTTTGATTGTTTAAGTATAGTACGAGTATCTTCACTTGTGAAAATTTCATCAAGGAATGAAATTTTTGATTGTTTAAGTATAGTACGAGTATCTTCACTTGTGAAAATTTCATCAAGGAATGAAATTTTTGATTGTTTAAGTATAGTACGAGTATCTTCACTTGTGAAAATTTCATCAAGGAATGAAATTTTTGATTGTTTAAGTATAGTACGAGTATCTTCACTTGTGAAAATTTCATCAAGGAATGAAATTTTTGATTGTTTAAGTATAGTACGAGTATCTTCACTTGTGAAAATTTCATCAAGGAATGAAATTTTTGATTGTTTAAGTATAGTACGAGTATCTTCACTTGTGAAAATTTCATCAAGGAATGAAATTTTTGATTGTTTAAGTATAGTACGAGTATCTTCACTTGTGAAAATTTCATCAAGGAATGAAATTTTTGATTGTTTAAGTATAGTACGAGTATCTTCACTTGTGAAAATTTCATCAAGGAATGAAATTTTTGATTGTTTAAGTATAGTACGAGTATCTTCACTTGTGAAAATTTCATCAAGGAATGAAATTTTTGATTGTTTAAGTATAGTACGAGTATCTTCACTTGTGAAAATTTCATCAAGGAATGAAATTTTTGATTGTTTAAGTATAGTACGAGTATCTTCACTTGTGAAAATTTCATCAAGGAATGAAATTTTTGATTGTTTAAGTATAGTACGAGTATCTTCACTTGTGAAAATTTCATCAAGGAATGAAATTTTTGATTGTTTAAGTATAGTACGAGTATCTTCACTTGTGAAAATTTCATCAAGGAATGAAATTTTTGATTGTTTAAGTATAGTACGAGTATCTTCACTTGTGAAAATTTCATCAAGGAATGAAATTTTTGATTGTTTAAGTATAGTACGAGTATCTTCACTTGTGAAAATTTCATCAAGGAATGAAATTTTTGATTGTTTAAGTATAGTACGAGTATCTTCACTTGTGAAAATTTCATCAAGGAATGAAATTTTTGATTGTTTAAGTATAGTACGAGTATCTTCACTTGTGAAAATTTCATCAAGGAATGAAATTTTTGATTGTTTAAGTATAGTACGAGTATCTTCACTTGTGAAAATTTCATCAAGGAATGAAATTTTTGATTGTTTAAGTATAGTACGAGTATCTTCACTTGTGAAAATTTCATCAAGGAATGAAATTTTTGATTGTTTAAGTATAGTACGAGTATCTTCACTTGTGAAAATTTCATCAAGGAATGAAATTTTTGATTGTTTAAGTATAGTACGAGTATCTTCACTTGTGAAAATTTCATCAAGGAATGAAATTTTTGATTGTTTAAGTATAGTACGAGTATCTTCACTTGTGAAAATTTCATCAAGGAATGAAATTTTTGATTGTTTAAGTATAGTACGAGTATCTTCACTTGTGAAAATTTCATCAAGGAATGAAATTTTTGATTGTTTAAGTATAGTACGAGTATCTTCACTTGTGAAAATTTCATCAAGGAATGAAATTTTTGATTGTTTAAGTATAGTACGAGTATCTTCACTTGTGAAAATTTCATCAAGGAATGAAATTTTTGATTGTTTAAGTATAGTACGAGTATCTTCACTTGTGAAAATTTCATCAAGGAATGAAATTTTTGATTGTTTAAGTATAGTACGAGTATCTTCACTTGTGAAAATTTCATCAAGGAATGAAATTTTTGATTGTTTAAGTATAGTACGAGTATCTTCACTTGTGAAAATTTCATCAAGGAATGCAATTTTTGATTGTTTAAGTATAGTACGAGTATCTTCACTTGTGAAAATATCATCAAGGAATGAAATTTTTGATTGTTTAAGTATAGTATGAGTATCTTTACTTGTGAAAATATCATCAAGGAATGAAATTTTTGATTGTTTAAGTATAGTACGAGTATCTTCACTTGTGAAAATATCATCAAGGAATTTAATTTTTGATTGCTTACGTATAGTACGAGTATTTTCACATGTGAAAATATCGTCAAGGAATGAAATTTTTGATTGTTTAAGTATAATACGAGTATCTTCACTTGTGAAAATTTCATCAAGGAATGAAATTTTTGATTGTTTAAGTATAGTACGAATATAAAAAATATGCTAGTAAGATCAAAGCTTCAATCCTTGCTCATAATTTTCACGTGTGAAGATATACTTACAAAACTCCTTGCTCATAATTTTCACATGTGAAGATATATTACAAAACTTAATTGATCGTCTATTAAACATCAATATATCATATTTTTGCACTTGTGAAGATATTCTTACAAAGCTTAAATAATAATCTATTAAACATTAATATCGCCTATTTTAACACTTCTAGTATAAAAAAAGTACGATAGTAAGACCCAAACCAAGAGCTAATGTCATTCGGAATATGTCTAAGCTAAGCTTCAGTAAAAATCATACACCAACATACTCTATTAGTCTAAAAGTAGAAACATAAGAAGATTGATGCATTTGTGATGCAATTATGAAGTTACAAATCAAATCATCAAGATCACACAAGATATTTTCTTCTGCCAACCAATGCGCAAACAGCAATGTGGACTAACTATATAACTATTCATACATGATTTATTTCAACCAAATCCCTATTGCCCAACAATTGGGATAGATACAAATCAATTCAAACATTAAATTGGTCCAATAATACAGAGAATATAAAGCCCATCAAGACTTACCAATTTTAGTTGTTGCTGATTGACTGTATATAACAATGCAAGAAATTGACATGTATGAGAAGAATCTAAGTATCCTGCACCATTAAGATGACTTACATCTCCCCATGACTTGATTACCCATTTGTCGGTATCTGTTAAATGCAATACGTTGACTGAAACATTCAGTATTCTTCTTGCACGGTGTCATTTTCCTGTAGAAGCCCGCTCATGAAGTGCTCTGATGACACCGCCATGGGTCACTACCACCACCCGCTCCCCTGTAAAAAGTTAAAATGTTTAGCAGTAAACTTTTTATTCCATTGCAGCAGTGAATAATTTGAGTGAAATGGACAGTAAGAAAAATTTTCAGCAGCAGCAGCCGTACAAATATCTGCATGTAACTAAATACTCGATTCATTTATATATCTCAAACTAACATAGAAATCTGAACAGCTTTGCTACAGGGGTACAAATTTTTAGATGTTACAACTATTTAAGCAGAAAATGAGTGACTACTAACTAGAATGACTATAATATCCTATAATGGTAAATTGAATCGAGTCACTTTCATTTCATTGCAACTATGATCATCCAGCTGCTAAAGGATGGTTAGCCAATTTCACATCAGCCATCTAAATTTTGAAATGTATGTTGTAATGCAAAGTTTCGTTACATGATAAAGATGTTTCATGTATGATTTCAGAGATCAATAATGAAATCTTGTGCAGACTGCTGGTTAGTGGTTACTGGTTAGTGACCTCTTAATGCATACAATAAATATAGTACCTCGGTGTTTGCAATGAAGCTGTGCAACCTCTAGAGAGTTGATTAAAACTTTCACCACCACCCTACATAAACAAATAAACTTGTAAAGGGTCTCTGTTTTCTTTGTTCAGCGAACTAATTAACTAAATAGTGTTCTATTATATAGTCATTAGTGATTTTCGGAATGAGTTATATTCTTACGAGAAAGAATTGCTTTATCGGCCCTACATGTAGAAAAGAGTAGCAATAAGCTAGTAAAGCATATACCACATTACCAGACTATGCGTCTACATGAGTTGCATTTAATATCATGAAGTTTACTGGCTAAACATTGAACAATAATCAGTTTCACTAGAAATCACAATTTCAACCCATTAGGTTAACTCAGGTTATACTTTACCTCTTGAATCGTGTTATTAAAAAGAAAATAGATTAATATATTAATAATGAAGTTTTCATAATCACATTTAGTACTTCAATTTAATAGAACTGCATAAAGTGGGGAAAAAAAGGTTTGCAGTCAATCAGACTTGTTTTGCTCTGTTTTAGAAAATAACCCGTTACAACCTGTTACCCGGCAAGCCCGCCAGCTTTGCCACCTCCAAGTTTGACACTATTTACCAAGCAAGATTATAATTGGTTTAATGCTGAAGACAAAAGCAGTCGTTACTTACTGGAATTTCAACATCCATTCCATGAGACTGAAGAGCTTCATATGCCTTGGTTTTGAGTGTAGGTGCGTCAGCATATACAAGACCTTGAAGATCACCTAAGTGTCTCTCTCTTAAGTTAGGTTTTGAATCGCATCTTAAGTATTACCTGACAGGCTGACACAGTGAAGGGACAAAGTGAGTGTGTTGATTGATAAGTTCAAAAGAAATGCTAAAGCTTATGAGCTTCATGGTTCCAATAACATATATCCTGTTCATGCATTTTAAGGTATTAACCATTTAACTGCACTATATAAATCTCAGTCAGCAACTCCGGCTGGCCTGTAT
Organism: Artemisia annua; assembly: GCA_014162995.1. Classification (NCBI taxonomy): domain Eukaryota; kingdom Viridiplantae; phylum Streptophyta; class Magnoliopsida; order Asterales; family Asteraceae; genus Artemisia; species Artemisia annua. Next base: position 34,170 of record LBNU01038147.1, on the reverse strand, counting down.
TGTGCTAGGTAACTAATTAGAACAACCACGCTGGTTATAATGTAGATATCAATAAGCCTATTTTAAGCAATATTGTTTGTAATTGCACACTTTATTTTAGGCATTGCTAGCCCAATTATTGATATTTTGATACTTGGAGCAGTAATTCCCGATCCTATATATTCCTTTTTGCCAACAACGTTTTAGATATGACATCACATGCTAAGTTGGAAAGTGAATTTCAGCCTAACCATACATGTCACTAGCACTATAACTAATATCGTAAGCCAGACTTACTTTTTCCTGATATATAGCATGCTTTTTTGTATGTCATTTGCATGCTTTTTTGTACATTCTATTGTATCTACCTCCAGGATATACAACAAAGATAGGATCTTTGTGATCTCGCTATCTCCGTGCCTCTTTTCCATATATCCAGATCAGGCTACTCCCTTGAAGGAGGTAGATCTTTTCTATATTTTAGGGCATAAAACGGAAAAAAGTGTTAATGAAAAAGAAAAGACCGGCTTGTTTCATAGTTCTATCACCTAATCTACACTAAATCTCATTTACTGGACATCAGCTTCCAACTGCACTCTTTCACCATTCTATTAGTCTAATGGGTCATATTATTGAGAAATCATAAAAGGATATTATTGAGAAATCATATAATATACAAAAGTAAGAAAAGAAAAACATTAGAGGATCAAAATTTGACCCATTTACCTGTCATTGGGTCGACTTGGGTCATGTAGGGTAAATGGGTTAAACGGTTTATACACAGAACACATTAACCAAGTTCCAATGTGTATTGAAATGCAAAAAAGCCCTCCAAAATTCTTATAAGAAAAAGCTGGACTATTGTTGTAATATTAAATATAGTTTTTGCAGTCGTATTAGGCTATTAGCCCATCAATTAGTCATAAAACTTCTAAAGTTGGGATAGAAGAGTGTTTGTGGGTCATTAAGAACCAACTGGAGCAACTCCTACTGACACCAAAAATCACCCGTTTTGACCCATTACCGTTCCCCCTGGGTCCAACATATTTCTGATAAACATACTCTAATTAATAGTAAAATCTGATAAACGGGTCAAGCGGTTTGAAAGTCAACAAAAGACCAAAAGTGTATTCGAAATGCATCAAAACTTCATAAAAAGTGTTAATTATTATTGGTTAAAGAGAGTTCCTTATTATTAGTTAAAAAGCATTATCGTTTATGTAATTAAAGAAAGGAAAAGAATAATACAAAAAAATGTAGTCACCGATTGGCCCAGCCCGATCCAATTTCAACCCATATAAAAAATTACCTACTTTGAACCCAACCGTATCGACTATCGACCACTACCTAACACTTCTTTTCTGCCACTTTTACTTATAAGTTATGCTGCAATTGAAAAGTTAAGCAGATAAAGACTCGATACCTGTGACAACGTACAAATAGCTTCACCCAAATATTGTTGATCATCCAGCTTGATTGTCTGCAAGACAAACATAAAATCCCATCATGGTATTGATACTGTACTGATGAAACCCAAATAATATATTACTGCAATTGACTAAATGCGGATGGAATACAAAATCGTTGCTATAGATTTGTCAGATGTATGCAAACCAGAAGACATAAAATTCATTGAAGATACAACAGAAAACATGACAGGCTTTTTTCCGAATTTTATTCCTTAATAGTCACTGTAACTTCTTTAGTGTGTTAACAGCAGATTTCAAGTAGTATTAAGTAAGATGCTCTTATTCTCAGCGTCATTACAGTGATGCTCTTATGCTAAAAGGCAATAGCATATGACAACAAAGGTCTATTGGTCATAGAGATGGTCTACTAGAGGTAAAATGAGAACGTCCATACACAACCAAATCGGCTTCTACACTTCAACGCTTAGTATCATAGATCGGCTTCTACACTTCAACGCTAGCTAATTAGTATGGTAGCACTAATCTTATACGTGATTAATAATGTTCAGTAGTTTCACAATTGAGTATTTGACCAAGTTGCCTTAAAAAGTTACGATACATATATTTTCACATGTGACCAAGTTGTTCACGCATCTTAATAAGCTACGAGACATATAGTTTCACAAGTTCCAAGTTACGAGACATATTTTCACATGTGATCAAGTTGTACATAATGAATATCAGTAAGATGTGAAGATAAACTCTTCAAAATTTAATGCGAAAAACAAGTTGTACATAAGTGAATTAAAGACCGCTAACATGTGAAAAAAAAATACCCTTTCACATAGATGAAACTTCAGCTACATTTCACATCAAATTTTATTTCAAGATTTATTTACCTCAAAAGAAACTCTGTGAGAACCATGCCATGAGAGGCCATATGAACTCTAACTCTGAAGTTTCTGCATTCTTTCAATAATGAAGATTGAATTTGTCTAATAGAGCATTTTGTTGACCCTTAACTGTAATAGAAGAAAAAGATAAGACAGCAACTTTATCAGATAAAAAGTTACAAAAGCCTATAAAAGACGATTGTTTGTAGATAAAGAACTTACACAGCTGTCAAAGGTGTGCTTGATCCACCAGAACCAGCACCATCCATGTTGATAATATGATCCACTTTATTCTGGTTACACATGACATGCATCGATTCACGAGCTCAAATACAGTTTTGTATATCTTTAAAAAGTGCCCGAGATATTTGGACCTCCCTGAGTCTTCCCACAAAGTGAGTCTCTTAGGAGTCTTGTCAGCTTACTGTCCCTGTAAGGAACATGAGCCGAATGTTCCACAAGTGAACTAATGACACGCCCCAAAGTGAGCAAGCTCTTGTTAATTTCCCCAGCTTCCCTTGCTCTACCCTACAATCAAAATAGATGTTTTGCGTCAATGTAAGTAATAATAAAGACTCAGTCTTATTAAAAGTAACGTGGCAAATAAGAAAGGTGAGTTAGATAAAAAAATCAGTTAAAAAAAGAAACATGGCAAATGGATCAGGGTGGTCCAACTATCTAAAAGTCTACCCGTTTTAACAACTTCTAATAAAAAATGTTTCTTTACTTACATCTCGGGCGCCATAGCGAGATATATTTTCTGATCCAGCCAAATCAACAAGATTAAGCTTTCCATATCTAATAAGTTCCTCACCACCAACAGTTGCTTGTTTGACGTGTACAGTTATTGTAAATACTGAATGAGAACGGCTGCAAAATAAACAAAACAAAACCATGTACTTAAGTAACATGATCTTCTAAAACAAAATCCAGAGTAAGAATTAGTTTAAGTCTACCTGTTGTGCTTATTTAACAGGGTATCTGCAGTACACCTTCTGGCAGCACCTCGTTCTAAGAGGTTATAAATTTCATTTGCACTGTAAACGGCTTCTTCTTCCAAAACTCTAACAAAAACACAACCTTTCTCATCTTCCATTAATGAAATCGGCTTCTTTTGCTTTTCCTCCGTAGATCTTGAGTAGTCTTTTGTGGTAAGAAGGTCGACTATTTCTTCATTGTAAAGTTCCAAGAAAGTAACCTTCATGCTATAATTAGCATTTTGAGCCTCTAAGATATCAAAAATTTGACGAACTGCTCTTGGAATTACACCAGCCTCAGCAGGTAACTCTCCGCCCTTGAATATGAGTAATTCAGTTAATGCAAGTAAAATTCCGTAAGTTGTAAGTTGTAACTATGTCAATTACCTTATTTCTCATCCCTCCCTCCATTGTGTATGTTTTACCGGTTCCGGTTTGACCATATGCAAACACAGTGCAATTGAAGCCCTCAAGAACATCATTCACAATAGGAAAAATTGCTTAGTCATATATTGATCTCTGTTGTGCTTTGGGTCCAAAAACCTTCAAAAAAAATCAAATAATCAATAACTTATCAAGTCAAAACTAAGCATTACATCTAAACTAAACGAGCTTATAGTACACAGATTAGATGATTTACCTTGTCAAAGGTGAAAATTTTATCTACTTTCTTGTTAGCAACATTTTGCAATATTGATACTTCTCTTTTGTTTTATTTGCATGTTATCACCTTTGGTACATTGCACTTTTGCTCATCCTCGCTTAAAGACATAGTAGTACAGTAAAATGTTAAGACTTTAAAGATAATTCTAATTCACATTCGTGCAAGTCCAGCACATGCTAAATGATGCTTAGAAGCATAGCAAGTTGGCATGACTCAGTTATCCCATAGATAACATCATAAGGTCGGAGTAAAAAAAACTCGGTTTTTCAATGCTAAATTTGATAGATCCAACAATATACATAAATCGATGGGCTGATGTCTCTGTCATTATACACAATGTTGTGTAACTTTATTCAGTTTAATTCGGTAAAAGAGTTTCATTTTCATTATTTCTTATCTTACAAGAAAAAGAAATCAATATGTTGCACAATAGTCATTGTTATTAAGGTAAAATAAACTATGAGAACTGAATATTTAACGAGTCCAGTGACTAAATTTGCACAATTTTAATAGTATAAGTAAAACCATATTGGGCATTGTTACTATGCCACAAGGTAAATTATTTTAATACCTTATTTTAAGCCACCAACACGAATATGACTTATAAGAAAATTTCTTCACATGTGAAGGGATTCGATTCCTAATTTCTTCACAAGTGAAGGTATTCGATACCTAAATTCTTCACATGTGAAGGTATTTGAAACCCTATTTAAAGACTCTAAACTATCAATACCTTATCTCAAGCCATCGACACAAATCGAGTTATAAGCAAATTTCTTCACATGTGAAGAAATAACTATTTGCCTCAGCTGATGTAGACAATACAACAATTAGCATTTCAAGGTCTCACGAACACCTAGTGTGCGTTGACAAAATTAAATTCGACTTGAAAATTAAATTCGAACAACTTGCTCACATGTGAAAATTAAATATTAAATCTTGAAAGACATATTCATCTAGATCTATATCTTCAATTACATCATCAGTTTCTAGAATATACAGCTAATTACTAAATATATAGAACACAAAAATTAATTTATTTATAATCACTGAATCAAAAGAAATTATAAATCAAAAGCTTAATTAGCACTTACAAGATGGTGGTGATGATGATAATCGATGGAGATGGTGGTGATCGATGATGATTGTGGTGGTGGACGGTGGTTATCATCGATGATTACAGCGGTGGACAGTGGTGATCGGCGAGGACTGTGGTGGAAATTGGGGTTCGATTAATATAACGGGCAAGATGAAGATGGGTGTGGTTGGTGTGTGTGCGTGTGTTTGTGTGTGTTTTGTTTACCCAGACAGAGAGAAAAGTACGGATAATTTTTTTTGGGTGGGAAGCAAATGATAACATTTTAGTTAGACCCCTATAATTTTGGGGCAAATTTTACGAAAATGCCATTCCGCCCAGATTGATATTAACATGAGATTCAATTGATCTAAATATCTAATGGTCCAGATCTCTTCTCGCGTTCTCACAAAAAATAGACTTCTCATTTGAACGCTCCACTATGTATATATATATATATATATATATATATGTATATATATATATATATATATATATAAATGAGTGGGAAGGTATTTAGATGTATTTGTATTAATGGTATTAGACTTTTAAGGAGTGTATTTTTGTGCATTTTGTGTTTTGTTGAGTTTTGCTGTAAACGCAGTTATTCGGTCTCACGCAAAGGTGAAAAAAATATTTTCTAAAAGTAGTATAAGAATGTGTATATATAATACTGTTTATAAAGTATTGGTGACTGCCGTAGTTAGAACACTGTCGGTACACGTGTCGTGCTGTGCTCGAGATAAATTCTCAGTTCGGTAAATATTTACCAGTATAGTCATCAAGTAATATTTTCATATTTCTTGACGAAAGTAAACGTAGCAGTGGTTGGTTTACTGTAGACACAGTGTTCGGGTTCGCTTCCCGAAATAGTTTTATAAACTTGAGTATGCTTAGCCAAAATTGTCCAATAATAATAAATGGCACTTATTATTAAAATATTAGAGGAAAAATTACCGTTTGTCACAGTGTCTCCACCTCTCCCTTCAAAGAAAAGAGGGAAGTCTAAGACTGTGCCAAAAACCAACCCAAAGGCACAGGGCCCTAAGACTTCAGGAACACAGCCTAAAAGGCACAAAAAACCCCAGGCTGATAAGACACCCAAAGACCATGTTTCAACACCCTCTGTGACAACGAAGGACACTGATAAATCACAGTCAGTGTCCTTGGTCCTAACTACTACTCCCCAAGATCTAGAGGGAAACATACAACCCGCTAGTAAGGGAGCGCCTTCCACCGTTCCTAGTGATGGCACTAGCCAAAACCCACCAGTGCCTAAAGGGACAATCGGGGACAAAGACTCAGGGGGAAACATATCACCCGCTGATATGGAACCAACACCCCCCATGGAGTTGCGCATTCCTCAGGGACTAACCCTAAGGACCAGGTGGATAAAACCCAATCCACTGGAATTTAGGGGTCAGGCCCTGACCATACCGAAGGCAAATCTTCTCATGACGAGGAGCTGGATAACCCCCTTTTGCAGATTGATTCTATGGCTACTTTTCAGGCTATTCTTGATTCTGATGATGAAATAACCAAGTGCAGTGACGAGGAATTTTTTGAGGCAGGGGATGATATGGAGACTGATGATCAAACCATTGAACCCACTGAACCAACTCCTCAGTCTCCATCCCACAAAGCTGAGGGATCACAACCTGAGGATGAACCTTTTGAGTCCTTGGAGAAACATGATGATTCCGCTCCTCTTACTGGAAAGAAAATAGTCAAGTTCTTGAAGAAGGCAACCAATGCTCTCTTTCGTGGGGTCACTGATGAAGTTTTCGACATGCACACTAAACAAGCGGTCCACTACTTCAATCACAAGGACTCTGTTGAAGATTTTCATGATAATGTCAGGGAACAGAACTCTAGTATCGACCACAGCCTGACAACTCTGACCTCTCACATGAACAAGTTTGTTGAATCCTTCAACCAACACATTCCAAAGGTTGCCAACATTCAAGAGTTAGTGAAAGAAGATCCTGACCTCACCAAGAAGCTTCTCCAGGCTTCTGAGAACTACATTCAGCAATCAGCAAGCTTTCCTGAGTTGGTCACCATGCTCAAGTCCTTGGATCTTCAATCTCTTAGCTCCTCAGTGACAACGATTCAGACTTCCTTAAGTACTCTTGACAGACAAGTGGCTGACTGGGCTAAGTCATCTGGCTCAGTGGCCTGGACTTTTGGCTCTCGCATGACTGCTCTTGAGAATTCTCAGGCGTCCCTCGAATCTAAGGTGTCTGGCATTCAACAAGACACTAAGGATATCATGTCAATGATGTCTGAAATCTTTCAGGCCTTTAAGGGTTCCTCAGCTTCAGTGAGCACTCCAACTCTTGCTCTCACTGACGCTCCCGCAACAGTTGAGAAGGAGGAGAACACTGAAGATCCTGCCACTGAAACAGCCGAACCCTCTGCCGGACAACCCATAGCTACTGATGTTGCTTCAAGAAGACAACCTCAGTCTCACACTGAGGGGGAGATTCCTGCTCAGGTTGCTCCGATATTGTAACACCCCCAAAAATCGTACAGCGGAATACTTACAAGCTTTTGTGGTGTTACGGGGATTGGTACCATCACATGTATAGATAACAAGATCATAGATAGAATATAAAAGTAAACCAAGTCAACAAAGTTAAAGTTTACATTTATTCCAAGATCTTAGGGTTTATAGGCCCAAATAGATAGCATAAAAGATAGGTCCAAATTTATTATCAGAGTGCACATCGATTTCCTCAAACCAAACCAAGTCCAAAGCAAGCTTCACCAAAGTCCAAGCAAAAAGCTTTCATCAATTACCTGAGAAAAACATGCTTAAAAGTCAGCTTTCGCTGGTGAGTTCATAGAGTTTAATCATTCGAAATACTTACGGGACCTGAAGGATTTAGCGCTATGTGTATGACTAGGGCAGGCATAGACAATCATACTATACTTATCACAATTCCAATTCCATCACAATCATACTCATACTAGTTTACCACCTTTCTAGAAGGCGGAGGGTCAGGTGCGAGCGGGCCACATCTCGACGGTACACTAGCCGGGAACACTAACAGTAAGGAACCACCCATTACTGCCCCGAACTAGGCCGTAGTAGTGTATACTCCAAACCAGGGTTTCGCCCTAGTAGGTCAACATCTACTCGTCTATCCTAAACTAGTCCACACAATAGCAAAACAATTTATAGCAGGTCCAAGAAATGGGTAGCATGTTTTCTCCCCCAAGTTTAGAAATCATTCGAAAATAAATGCGAGTAAAAGTGGGGCTATAAACTCACCTCGAAATAGCAAGCAATCAATACACGAGTAAGCAAAGAAAATTCGGCTAAGACTTCACAGCAACTATTGACTCGGCACGACCTATTCAAGTATATATACTTTCGCTCAATACCACTTCTTAAAATAATTATACTCCCAATAATCCCAATGGGTTTCCTTTTACTTTCCAAATAATCCTTTCTTTCTTTGAAAACGCTTGTTATCGCTTGGTATCATTTTGGTATCCTTTGGTATCGAAGTGAGGATTCTAGAGACAAAGTCTCGACTCGTTGGCTATAAGCCAAATATACTATCCATAACAATCACATACGGCTCAAAACAAATAATAAGTCCACATAGCATATAACCACATATAACGCACATACTAAAACATATAGCACATAGTGGTCAAGGTCAAATGATATGCCTTCATAAAATAAATAAGTCGTCTCATGAAGGGTCGATGGCTTATCAAATTCGTCAACTTGATAAGTCCAACCATTCACGTATTACTTATGTATTCACCAAGTTATATCACGTACGTACAAGTCATAGGATGGACTTCTCGTCAATTTAGTTGTATAATATTACTATTGGGCCCTTATTGGACTCGTCAGCCCAATAAGTCCAACGATAATACTACACGACTTATTAACGTTAACTCAATCCGAAACTTTACTACAATGGGTCAAATCACATATTACTCGATAACGTCGGTTTGAATCTAGTTATATAATGTACTCGAATATTTAATAGTCCATGCCGAAAGAATTATTTGCTTTCGGGATCCGTTATGGTCCGTACGTTCAAATATTTCCTTCTTCGTTTATGGTTCTTATTCGTTAGTTATGTTTTAATAAGGCGTCGATAAATATTAGTTTTTAACGATTAATAGTTATCGTTGCGTTATTATTATTATTCGTTTATTACATCACTTAGTTATTATGTAAGTTAGTATATGTACGTACATATATATGTGCTAGCAATTATATATATATACGTACACTTCCAAACTTACTTAATATTTAAGTTCGTTGAAATAAACGATTTCTAACGAATCACTACATATTCAAGTCCACGTGTCCGAGTCATGACCTCTCGTCCATATAACTACTCAAAGTCCAATGTCCAAATGAAATCGGCATCGTCAAAGTCAATCAAGACTAAAAAGTCAAGATGGCCTCAACATGCACAAACAATAATCAACACAAGTATATTTAAGTCCCAATGTCCAATAATACTCCAAACACCAAACAATTCGAGGTCGTCTACGACACTCGTTCTAATCCTATCTCCGTCCCACTAAAAGTATTCAACATTATAACTCCGGAAATTTCGATCCAAACACAAGAAAACAAACGTTAGTTACAAGTGAATATATATACACTTAGTCATGTATTTCACCAAAATAATACACATAACCACAAAATACTCGTTTTCACATAAAACTATATTTTCCGTTACCAAATATACGTATTACTCCCATTTACCTCAATGTTTCACATAATTCACGTAATACACATAAACACATACCACAAGCATACTAGTCACAATATTCCACGTTTTACCAATGTTTTCCGACAACTTAACCATTTTACCACTTTCAAGTGTATATCTCGACACAATTCAACATATTACCATATTCGTCAAAACTTCGCATAACACGCAAAACGAGCTACTAAATCATACACGTACCAAGTAAATAACCACAAAATGACCACAAGGACTAACCCGTGCCCACTAGGCCACGGTGACCTTGGGAAACGAGCC
>LBNU01038147.1:0-23551 GCA_014162995.1 Artemisia annua | reverse complement strand
TCACCGCTGAACCTGAACCAACGACCCAATTGGTGCCAGCTTCCTCAAAGGTTAGGCGTGATCCTGATGAACCATCCAAGATTCCCTATGTCATCAATGGGGTATCTTATCTGATGACTGAGGAAGAAATTTCAGCCTATCTGGACAAGTTTGAAAGGATGAAGGAGGCTGCAAAAGAAGAGCTGATCAGTAAGCCGGCTCTTATTGAAGTCGTGAACGAAGAAGCTAAGTCTCTTGGGCTAGAACCTAAAGACGTTGAAAAAAGGGAAGGCGGTGAAAAGTTCAAACGGGCTCAGGAGGTTGCATTATTGGAGCTCAAGCAAAAGAGGGATGCTAAAATGAAGAAATCTGCAGAGATAAGGCAAAAGAACATTGAAAGATACACATGGATCATGACACAGAGACTGAGTCCTGAAACTATCACTGATGTCAAAATCCATCTGAAAACCAGTCCTGCAGTTGTCAGTGTCTTCAGGGGTCAGGACAAGCGAAACTTTGAGGTTCATGATCCCTTCAAAATCTCTGACTTTGGGATCACTGAACTTGACGAATTGGGTCCAATCATTGTCAAGAAAAACAACGCTTGTGTCAAGACCCTGATGAATTCTCTTAAGACTCTCTATGAGAACTTGGCCAAGAAGCATGAAGAACTTGGTATTCCTTCTTTGCTCCCACCTTTAGCATCAGCCACTCAGGCTGCCTCATCCCAGCCTTCTCAAAGGAAGAGGAAAAGAGTTGAAACTGAACCAGAAATCAAGGTTCCTGGTCTTAATTGCAACAGAGAACTTCACCTTTGTGAACAACCATGTCCTTGAACAACCTAAAAGAGGACTTTGTTTCACTGATGAGTTTGGAAACCCCTCCTTCCAGAGATGGTCAGACATCGACAATGCTGGGGTTAAGGCAATGCTGATGTACTTCATGATGGCTTCTCCAATTAAGACTGCTGAGAATATAAGGTTCTGCAAAGACCTGAAGGCCAAGATTGAAGGGCATCCTTAAAAGAATGAACTGAGGTCAAAAAGAACAAAGCTTGAAGCTCTTGGTTACAAGCTCAACATCTGAATCTGCAACACTACCTATCCCTTATGTAGCTTTTGCTATTTTAGGACTGTAATAGTGATTAATGAAAATTGAAGTTTGTGTTTAATCAGTATCCAAATATTACTTAGATACTCTCAGTGTGAGAAAAAGACCTTGCTCACTCACACTGACTCATAGAACACTTAGGCTATTTGTATATCCAAATAGGGGGAGACTGTTGGGTCACTGAATCTTCCCAAGCTTCCTCTAACTAGGATTTGAACATAAATTAACCTAAGTGTTGGATTCCCTTAAACGTAATCAAGTCACTAAGTGAATAGTTGTCACAATTCGTTAATTCAGGTCATTTTCAAATCACTATTCATCATTTCACGTAAACTAGGTTTACGGATATTCATTTGACGAAACCGGGTAGGTTAAGTCACATTATCATGAGACATCATTCATCATACATTTCATAGACTAGGGTTAGTCTACATTTCATCACGACATCATTTGCATTCTATCCCACTCGTAGAATATATAATTTCAAGTTACACTTATTTATTTATCTTCAAATAAATAATAACACATGATTATAGTTTTTAACCAATACACCAAACAAATTCCACTAGAGCACTAATATTTTTATATAATTAGTTATATTTCCACTAAGGTTTGTTAAACTATATTTTATATATTTTGGTAAGTTACCAAATATTAAATCATTACTTGCATTTATATATAACAAAAATTGTATCAACTAGACCATAACTATCGAAACACCCAATGTTTACAAAAATTATATTTTTATAATTTTTACAACTTTGTTATATCCCGTCTTGTCTCGTTAAAATTTATTTCCTAATTAACCCGGTACCCGATAACGCTAGAATTACAAAACTATACACTAAACGGTACCCCGTAAAAATTATATTGCACAAAACAATGACCAACCCACCACCTCCTATGAGGTGGCCGGCCCTTAGTGTCCAAGGGGACACATGTGATCTCCTAATCTCACCAACATAAACCCCATTACACCTAATAATTTCTCATAGTTGCATGGTTTAAATTTTGATCAAAGAAAAATATTTTCTTTCTCTCTTCTCTTTCTTGTGCTCGTTCCAAATCCAACACCAAGGGGAAGACCAAATTTTTCAAAGACAATTTCATATACAAGAACTAGACATAATCCATTACAAGGTTTTGAAATATAAACCTATGGATTAGTAGGATTTTTATCTTAAAAATTCCTAACCATCCAAGTAAGTCTATCATTTTCTTTTCACAAATTTTACCAAATTTCTTGCAAGGTTCATGTATTTTTATTGTATATGTACAAGCATGTAAAAATCTATACCACTAAACTTATGCTTTGTATCATTTTATTTTTAAAATGGATGACTTGTGAACCTATGGAGAAATGGATGAAAAATGATATTTAGGAACCCATGACACCCTAAGAGGGTGTATGGTAGATTATGGGATTGTTGAAGTTGTTGGTGATGAACTTGGACAAGAAATAAACTAGGAAAAACCATTTTTACTACTATATATTTTGCTACTGTCCCTATTTTCAAAATTGGGTAAACTCAGTAGATATTGACTAATTTTGGACCCAAGAACTAGAAAATACACTTTTAGATGAATCCATGGTCGAAAGAATGGATAAAAACGGACTTACGATGAAAAAGTTATGCCAAAAACAAGTTACACTAACTATATATATTTTTCAGAAAAATATGTTGCTGATGTACGAATTTCATTAACCAAAAACGAGCCTTAGACCTTGTCAAAATATACCAAACTATTGAAAATATGCTAGTACACTTTCTCACCATTTCGGGGATATAAAGAACTCGAGAAACGGCCTTATAACGAATTAGTTACGAATCTTCAAAGATAAATGTTCACTAAAAATTTCTACCAGCACTTTCACTTAGAAAATATTCTAAGTTTGCCCAGAAAACTTGCAAACACCCATGTTAGAGGCCATTTTCCCGTCAAATGACTCAGTTCTGGAGTTGGGACTCCAATGAACAAAAGTTAGTACTCCTGGAGTACTTTTCAAATCAGTTGGCCTTTTGTCATTTGGACTTATAACCTGCACACTATGACCTCTTAAACATTCCCAAAAACTGCCCAGAAATGGCAGTTTTGGCCTAAATACCCAACTTTTCGACCATTTATCTTAACATCTAGACACAATGGGTAAAATTTCACTACTGAACATATTTAGATAATGCACCAAGCTTTCTAAAGCTACTGAGTATGACCTCTAATTCTCGGTATACATCATTTTACAACTAGTTTTCCGAGGCCACTTTAGCCGTATTTCAGAAATTACTTAAGTATAATATTTTATGACGAAAACTTGTATTTTCACATTTTATCGCCAAACGGCTATCATAAAACATCGTTACACCATATGAACATGTAATATTCATTATGACTTAATACGATAATATAAATTATATTTTCGACAATATTACATATTTTGAATTAATACGAGTGGTATAGATTATAAGTGCAAGTGCATACATGAAGTCATTTCATAATCTAAATTAGATTACATGCATTCATTTTAGGTTGCGGCTAGTGTTCGCGCCTTGTTGCCCTGTTCATTACATATTCATTGTTTCATCACTACAGGTGAGTTTCATAGCCCCTACTTTTATATGTTTTGAAATACTTTTGGGGGAGATACATGCTTAACTATTTTCATTTACTTTCACAAGTACTCTAAACTTTTATGGATTACCGTGAGTTCATGCCCCCTATTTTAACTTGCTTTATAACTGTTTTGGGGGAGAATACATGCTCGTTTTTACATGAATGCAATACTTGTTTTACTTGAACATGCTACTTGCTTACTTAAACACCAATTGCCTTACTCAAATGTTTCTTTGTTTACTCAAATGCTTTATGTGTTTACATGTAACCACCTACATTGCCTGGGTATGGCATGATACCCCTACATTGCCTTGGTATGGCATGATACCCCTACATTGCCTGGGTATGGCATGATACCCCTACATTGCCTGGGTATGGCATGATACCCCTACATTACATGGTTGTATATTTACACATATCTTTGACTTTTGGCTCAAATATTACAATTGTTTACATAAACCAAATCATGTTTGGCGGTGGGTTGTAAACACACAGGTTGCAAGTCTTGTTATGGCCGAGACTTGGAACCGGGTGGATTTACAATGCCTTCGCTGGGAAATCTTCATCTTAATGCAATTCATTTTCATTAAACCCTATGAACTCATCAACCTCGTTTTGACGTTTTAGCATGTATTTTCAGGTATTAAGCAATGGCACGCTACTGGAGGTTTTGGCAGGGCATGGCATGGTCATAGAAGACTCTGATGTTCATTTGGGGACCGTTTTAACTATTTTGAGGGCCTACTTCCGCATTACTTTTAACAATGTAAATTCAACGTTTTTGTTAAACAATTTTATTCTAAATGACTAAGATGAAAACCGTTCTTTGTACTTGTGTTGTAATACCAATTGAGTTACACCCCAGCGACATGTAAGCTTCCGCTGGACCCGATTTTGGGGGTGTGACAATAGTCACTCAGTGAGTTATCTTCAGGATGCTTAGGACAAGCTTAAGAAGAAAAGCTTTCCATTCAGTGAGGCGGATTCTCAGTGAGTGGCACCTAAGCCAAAGAAGAAGGTGATAGATTCAGTGAGTGATGACAATAGCTCACTGAATCCCAAGTTCCTCCTCACTGAAGCAACAAAAGTTAAAGACTGAAGAATAAAGACATGAAGCCTGAAGAATGGGCGGGACAAGGAGGGAAACGTTTGAAGTTGCAAGGAGTGTCAGTATCCGTGTAAAGTCAAACTTTCCCTGAATGGCTTGAGTTCTGGATGGTGTCATATCTGAACCTCAGAAAGCACTATTGTCGTTTGCCCAAAATAGACTTATGTAACAGAGACAAAATACGCAAGCATTTTGTCTCAACTAGGCTGATGTAATCTTTGTCTTTATCATAACGGTTGTAATATACTTGTGTATAAATAGGAGTCATAAGAGAGAGTAAAGATTGCGGAGTTTGTGCACTTAATGCTTAGACATTCATAAACTAATCTTTACTCTCTCCAAATAGCAACCATCCCTAAGATAGCTTAGTGGGTCTATTGTTGCTACTTAAGCATAGCTTAAGTTTAGTGAGGAGTAACACCAAACATACTTGTCATTTCAATCCCAAGTGTTTATTCCGCGAACACTTGGGTATAATTCTTTTGATTAATTTCTAATAAGAGTTGAACGTTGAAAAATATTGTTTTCTTATCCTTCACGTTTTTCATTACTTAATCATTAATCTTTTCTTCACTACTTCATGAAACTTGGTTAAATTAACTTTGAAGTTAACCTTAACCAAGTAAAAGGGACCAACAGATAAATATCAAAGAAATAACTATCAAAAAATTACTATAAAAGCATGAATATAGAAAAAAAAAAAAAAAAAAAAAAAAAAAAAACTTTCTTTTATATAACCATTTTAATTTAATTAATATAATATTTAAGATATAATCAGAAAACTAATATAGAGTAGTTAGGTTTCATAAATACATACAGTTTCAAAATCTTATTTGGAGCAATCTAAATATCTCAAAATAATCAGAAGCCCTAATTAGGGTTTCTAAAGACAATAATCACTTTTCTTGCAAGTGTTAACATATTACATAATTTACAATTACCGCAATAGTCAAAACAAGCAATTTGCAATTACTCTGTATACTATAACAAATATGGTGTCATTTAATATCCCATATTAACAACCTTAACAGATCTAAAACACATAATCATCCATCACATCACAATATATATCAAATTAAACAACTTTAATTTAATCAACTAATCTTAGATCATCATTCTATCATTATTACTATTAATATGCATCAAAAAGCATATCTATCAATTCTAGCATATAACAAATTTCTATTAGAATTTATGAGATAATAAAATAAGAAAAACAGATCACTTAACATGCATAATAATAACAACAATAGAAGAACGTGTTTTAATCAAATCTAAACTCTTTTAAGCAAACTTCAAAGATCAAAACAGGTTGATAACAACCCACACGATTTTTCAACCTTCATCTAAGGTTTCACTAAAATACTTAAAACACAGATCTGATTCATGCATGATGATTAAAAGGTGTATAACGTCTCTGATACCACTGAAGAAAAACAGTAGGTAAACAGGTGGTAGAATTTTAAAATTTATATGCTTTACCAGTTAAAGACTAAGCATATTCATCGGATGAAACATGCAGCGGAAGACTTACTTTTAAAATCTCAGATTTACTAAAAATGTTTTCAAAAAGATTTATCCCGTAGAACCAATTACATCCAGGTTAATTAATCATACAATGAACATAAAATATACGTTATGCGATTCTGTAAAACACGAACAACGATCAACTTCTTTTCTCTTTGCTGCCACACGTCTCACCAACAGCTCAGAAACAGCAAGCTCACAAACTCTGATCTACAGACGAGATCAGTCCAACCAGTATCCATACTAGCACTAAGACAAACCCGATAACAGCTAGGCTTGAGTTAGGAACATGTCAAACGTACACGAGAAGAACAGTAACACGAACACTCAAAGTGTTCATGTGATGTGTGTATGGTTGGTCGAACGAGAGCACCAAAAGAGGGTGTTTAGAGTTTTTAAAACTGATTTATAAATCTATTATTTGTCTTATATTTATACTAGTCTTGTAACTTATCTAATAAGTTAAAAATAAATACTAAATATAAAGAAGATAAAAACTATATTTAAATAAGAGATAAATTCTATATTTAAACAATATAATTACCTTAATTAAATGATAATTATCTTGTAAAAAATAATAATTACTAATCACTTAAATATCTCAAAAGCCCAACCGAAACCCACTAGGGGTGGTCGGCCATGAGTGGGCCAACTATGGGATCACCGGGCTTCTTCATTTAGTCCAACTTAATTAAATGTTCATTTACCCATAATCTTAATTAACCACAATTGCTAATTAAACTTATTACGTAAATAACCAATTTTATACTTCTCTTATAATCAACTCTAGTATATTTATACAATACATATATATTTTTCAAGGTTCTCGTGCTATAGTGTGACCTATATGTCTTATAAGAAATGACCAATGTAAGTTTGTATGTTTCGTCATGCACATATAATACCAACTGGTTCTTCACCACCCGTGGAGCACCTCCACCACGCGCCATCACCACTACGGTTGTGACATTACCATGTGTGGCGGTACCATTTATTTTTTACATGGTTCGGTCGTGCAGACCATCTTACGAAAAGCATCATTTTTTTGTATGTGAGTGTGCATTCGGTATGTTTGTATTAATTAGTGAAGTATTTTTATGTGTTTGGTTAGTTGATCAAAATCACGTCTGTTAAGTGATATGTTAAGTGATGTGCTAAAAAGTTGATGCGACGTTAATGTAAAGGCAGTGAGAAGGTGACAATTACACCAGCCTAACGTCCTTCACCGGCCTTAAAAAGCATTTCACAAAGCTTCCATCACTAATATTTTCAACTTTCAAAAATATGTTATACTATAGAAATCGGCTTACAATCACTTTAGCACCTAGAATCAAACCATATGTCCATATGGCGAAAACAAAGTAACATTTTAAAAAATGTACTCTAGGTGGAATCCTATGTATTCGACTACTTTTGGTTCATCGATATAACTCTAAAGGGCAAATAAAAAACATGTCTACACCGATCTTCATCGGTGCTTCCAAGAAAACGAGTACTTACATTCAAGTCAATCCTTTCTCTAACGTTGCGAAAACAAAAGAAATCAAGAAAACGCATGCCTATTTGTTAGGTTCATACCATTTTACATGAAATAAACCATGCATAAAACTAAAAGGTACACTTACAACTTGCTACAATACAAGTAGGAAACACACTACCGACACTTACTGGAAGTTTCAAATGAAGTTATGAAATCAAAATGAAGTTACGAAACCAGAAGATGTTATTCAAAGGATTTGAATTAAGTAAACTCGAAAGCAGACTGTATTAATTCTTGTGCAACGGTACTAACTAAACCTTGAACCGCATGTCCAGCCAAGTTATTGATCATACCAGATTGCCTTGGTGATTGCACATATTGAGGAACACCCATAGCTGGTGCGGATTGGTAGTAATATGGGACGGCTGGTGGTGGTTGTGGCTGCTGCGAGTAATTCTGATTTTGATATGGAGGAAGACTTGTAGACTTCATAAGTATTTGAGGATTTTGTGTCGACGAGGTGTAAATTATTTGGATGGGTGGTTGTGATGATGTGGCTGTTAGGGGTGATGGTGGTGTGACTTGGTTAGTTGGATAATGAGGAAGGCTAGCAGATTTTGGTAGTATTGATCGAGAAGTGGTTATAGTCGTGGCACACTTCATATGAGCATCAAATTCACATGAATCACACCGGTAGAGCCATTGGTTTGAGCCAGGTTGGTTGCATATATCACAACTAAACTCTTGGTTCTCGTATGGTGGCTTCAAACAAAGACCAAGGGTGTGACCATGAGTCGAATGGTTAGTTGATGGCGGCATGGAAGCACAAACAATGTGCAGATCAAGTTGACAATCGGGACAGTGATATGAAAATCCCTTCCCGTGAGACCCACAGGCATTACAATAAAAAACGCCTTCTGGATATGCGGGAGAAGATAAAAGAACAAGGTCATGTTTTTGATCACTTTGGTGCTTTAAGGTCCGAGGGATATTAGAACATCTATTATGAAGGTAGAAATTGCACGGGACACAAGTGTAACAAGACGATCCAGAAACGCTCCTGCTACATGCTATACATGTGGGTTTACTTGTGATCGAAGATTGTATGTTTTGAAGTTTCAAAGGATGTTCGTGGCCGAAATGGTTTATCGATGAACTACCCTCGAGCTTTCCCATGTTTTTCTAGGTTTGTAAATTGTAATGGACATGAAGAAGTTTAGAGACTTAATATAAATGCCAAATGCCGATTCTTTCTTTGACGTTAAATCCTAATCAGATACACATTTTTGTTTGGAATAAGTTTTAGGCAAAATCTTTAATAATGCATCATATTTGCCACAAATGTGACTTTCGTGTACTTAAAAAAAAAAAACTTTCCTTATATGGATACTAAACTTTCATTTTTTGGTCTTTTTGATGTGCTTTTGGACATTTTTGCCCTTGGATTTTTTAAATTTTGAGGAGCAAAAATGTTCAAAAGTACATCAAAAAGACCAAAAAATGAAAGTTTAATACCCATATAAGAAAAGTTTTTTTTTCAGTACACGAAAGTCACAAATATGGCAAGTTCAGTACATTAATAAATATTTTGCCCATAAGTTTTTGTAATTTCTTGGATAGTTAACATGCTGTAACATGCATGCATGTATATATTTTTAATACTAGTTGAAGAGTGTTCACCATTATTAATTTATTCTATTTATTTAATTTAAATGAAGATGACACTTTTATCTTCTACCGTTTGTCATATTTATGCTGAATGCCTTCGAAAAATATTGGGGTTCACGAACTTAATGAATGTAAAATTTTCTTCAATAATCAAAGAAGTTTTTCAAAGGAAATTTTTGTACTAATTAATCATGAAAGAAAGTGAAGCACAAAACGACCAAAATATGACTAATTTAGGATAGTTTGGCCGTCCAAATTGTTTATAATTGCATCTTATCTTGCATCGGTTTTTCCTAGAAAAAATTGACATCGCATTTGTGTCTATATGTTAAAAAAGTATATAATTTAATAACTTTATTTGTAAGAGCCTTAGGTGCAGTGAAGACTTAAAACTACTCATTTGGGTCTTACGGGATACCCATCACAATAGCAAACTCCTTTCTGTAACCCCACTTATCGCAAGTAACCACAACTTACTCCTTTGGGTCCTACCTTTTTTTTTATTCAAATAACATAAAATTCATTTCATTCAAATAATACAAATAACATTTTTTATTTAAAAAAAAAAAAAAAATCTTCTTCCCCGTGTACACACACTTGAAAAATCAAAAAAAGAAAAAAGAAGAGAAAATATAATCGTTTATCATGGTCCCACCTTTTGCAGGAAATTTGGTTCGTCGTCTACCCAACGAGGTGCTCTATGGCGAAGGACGACAAGCAAGGGCGGTGTGGCGATGAGCGATGGCGAGGCTGCCATGTCACCACGGCAAGTCACAACTATCCCCACACCGAAAGCTCTAAAAAAAAACTTATGCACATTTACCACCGCAATGTAAAACTCGAAGCAGATAAAACTAAACTAAATTCCCATGTTAGTTTTTGGTGGAATTCAAATATAAACTAACTTTTTTTTAAAACAAAAACTAACTAACTTTGAAGTATTGGTCTTTCTGGTTTTAGAGCATCGGGTGTCATCACGTTCTATCAGCGCCGTTCCCACGTGTCCAGCTAAATGGTACCACCGTTCCAGCATTACCACACCGCCTCCTCCTCTCCTGGCGCCATTTCAAGCGTTAGTTAACTGGTGCGACACCAAATAAGAAAAATCCCATTTTATTTTTGATTTTTTAATCTATTACAAGTGGGTTACTGTGTATGTGTGTTCAGTTTGTGCACGTGTGTTTCAGTAAGCAATTGAAGAAGATGAGAAGTCAATAGTTTAATTGTGTGTAGTGTATATATATATATATTTTTTATTTTTTGATTTTTTTAGTTTTATATACTTTGTATTTTTATTTTAATGAATGAAAATTAATAGGTTCGGAAAAAAAAGGGGGGGAAAAAGTTCCAAAAGGGTGAAATGAATTGAGTTGAGTGAGGAGTATTTTGGTGTGTGAATGTGAAAAAAGGAATGTTGAGGTGGTAAAACGGCTCAAGCCACCATACCCCTTTCTCTTAGGAAATGTATAGGGCTCTCCGTTTAACGTGATTAACCAGGCGTGCTAGAAACATAATATTCAGTTTTCAGGCCATCTTTATAAAGAGGTGATATGTACACCACAAATATGCATATGTAATGTTGTATCATGTGCATTGATAATGTGATTTTATGATGTATACATTAGTTATTCTGGTGTGAATATCACCTCTCCTTTATAAAACTTTAAAAGCAGATTAAAGATATATAGGATTTATGTCAAAACCAAGATGAATCTATGAGGCCATGGCCCCCAAGTATGACTTTTATATACCGTGCCTCTTTTCATATGACTTGTATCAAAAAGAAAAAAACCAAACTTTAGGTTATACCATTCCTACAAGGGCATTTTAGTAATACATATGCTAAGGAAACATACTATAATTAAATTAATTAAAGTAAAAAATCATCTATATTGAAAGACTGGACCATCCTGCGCCTAGCAGTGCTCATAGACTTTTTCTCATTCCAAACTATATATATTCACTTCACCACATGAAAAATTAAGATTAATATTGGAGTGAAAGGAGTACACGAACTGAACGGATATGGGGAGCTGCAAGAAGGGACACCGGAGTGATTGTGGTCGAGTTGTGGGAAGGAAATGTTAGCGAATTATATTTACATCGGCATGTTATTTTTATCGTTATTACACTTGTCCCACTTATTATGTATTTATACTCCGGATATAATTCATTATGGATATGAAAACCGATTAGTTTCTTGTATCCAATGAACTACATCCAGATCCGGAGTATAAATAGATAATAAGTAGGCAAAGACTAAGGGGCTGTTTGGTTTGAGCATATGGAGGCAATTTGATGGAATTTACATTTTAAATACGCTAAAATATTGTGTTTGGTTGAAATAGTGGGGGTATTAAAAAAACTATAAATTGCAAACAGTAGGTATATTAAAATTGCCTCACAATGACAAAGCATTCAAATATCCGACTCTCCACTTGTAACATTTGGGTCCACCATGCAATAAAATAATAGGCATACTGCCAAAAAATTTAGTTTAATGGCTCACAAATTTAACAACAGGTTGACACCTACACCTTTGGGTTCCACCAAAAGGACAAAAACAATTTCAATAAAAAGGGGTGATAATGAAATTGATATTCAAGATTCGTTTTATGATAAAATATCACCAACCAAACACGCACCACAATTTTAAATCTCATAATTAATAATTTCTGAGAATTCAGAATTTAAAGTACCATAATTTGTAATCCGTGAACCAAACGCCCCCTAATAGTAATAATAAGGAAGAATTTCATATCTCCCCCTATTTTCAATATAAATTTCATATATACACAAAATACAACCATTGAATGCATTTTGTACAATGCTTATAAAGCATCATTTGGGTAAATAATAAAATATGAAATTTTCATGCTTTTGTAGGGAAGATATGAAATTGCCTCTAATAATACTAATGGTAAAGGCTAAATATGCTTTATCTACTTACTCAGAATGACTAAAATGAATAGCTAACAAGAAAAAGACTCATTGTGAACTATGAAAACGGCTGCTAGCCGGTTATTTCCACGTGTTTACCTGCTTGGACGATAATCTCGTTTTCGTTATGTTATTTTTTTTTTCAAATTTCGTACTTGTGGTTGTTCAATAATTGCATCGTTTGTCCTTTTCCCACCAAAAACTTACCCTAAGCTAACCAAACCCGATCATATTCCCCTTTTAACATTTTATCACTCCTCAAACACACTCTTCACTACCCCATCACTCCTCACAACCTTAAATATTTATTTGCAAAAAACTCCATTCATACAATGGCAGATTCTTCGAAGGGTAAGGATTGTAGCAAAATGGAACTAATTGATGATACCATGGAGTATGTTTTTGCTAAATATGGGAAGAATTGGAAGGAAGACAACGGGATGGCTGATGTGATACTTGAAGACTTATGGAAAAAAAGTTCAATGAACCGGAGGTTGTAAAGGTTATTGTATAATGCATTTGAGTGCTTATTGGTGAATTGTATTATGTTACATTGTTCTGAATTTGGTTTGTTAGTCTTCTGTTGCATTCTTATGTGTGAAGACTTAATGGACAGACCCATGGACAAAGTTAATGAAGTTTAGTGGTTCAACATATACTTTGCTCTGTTTCTTGTGTTTCAATAGTCAAGTTTCATAAAGTAGGCTTTCAATAGATGTGAAGTTTTGCCTATGAGATATTTCTTTAGTTGGATGATGCCTAATAGAATCTTAGTCTTTACTTTAATGTGTAGATGACTGGGATTTCTTGAGGGAAATGTAGTTCTTGGACATGGTGTTAGTTAGGCACTTTGTCAAACACCATAACTAGCCTGTTGATTAGTGATGCTTGGAGTGGCAAATAAACTTAATAACCTGCTCTACTTCATGTGGTTAGTAGTCAATTATCATAAGTATCTTGAGGGAAATGTAGTCTAAGCTTCATATGATTTAGTGGTTAAATAATATTGCCATGGGTATTCCTTTAGTTTGAATGAGGCCTATTAGATGCTTGGAGGAGAGGAGATGGTCTGCACATATGACGATGCCAATTTGTCTTAGTGGTGTGTGTCTGTAATGTGTATTTCATTTTGATGATGCCAATCTGTCTTATTGGTCTGCACATATGATAACCAATTTCCCTTAAAAATAAAAAACAAGTTTTTTTTGGTTATCTTTGTAAAGGATAAAGGAAAGGGAAAACTGAATGAGGCTTTTGAAGATCTTGAAAACAGGATAGAAAAGCTAGAAGCAGTTTTTTTTTTTTTTTTTTTTTTTTTTTTTTTTTTTTTTTTGGTAACATGAATTTCCGACTTTTGGCGACCCTAATCCACGGAGATTGAAGCCACCACCACACATACTTAAACGGTAAAGGCCTCCCTTTTCAAAGGTTGGCTGCACTTAAGGATATAGAAGAGTTGTTCTTAACAAGGCGAAAACTAAAAATAGCAGAGAATAAAAGTAAAAGATATTCCACCATTTTGTGATGTAAATGTAGTCCAAGTCCTTGACCATATTTGCTACTTTAAACTCTATTAACAATTGGGACAAGATTGCTATTCTGAAATTTGTTGTAACATACTTAACGGTTAACATTTGCCATTATGGTAATTTAACAAATTGATCATGGAGTATGCATGTTGCTATATTTATTTGTGTTGTTGTTTAGCGCTTATTTTGATGCAATTTGACTTAGCTTTATGTTGTGTTTGAATTTAGCTTTGACTTTATTAATTATATAAGAAGAATGTTATTTGACGTAATTTAGGTTAGATAAAGTGTTTGATTTAATAAATTAGAACGGTGTTATTTGAGTTTAGTTAGGTTAGGTTAATTTAAATTTTAGTAAAATTAGTTAAATGTTAGTAAGGTTAGTTAATTGTAATGGGAGAGGGAAATGAAAAACTAACATAGGTTGACTAACTGAAGGACGCTTGGCGAAAATATTGGCGTGAAGCACGAAAGGTACAATTTTTGAACAATCACAAGGACGAATTTGTAATTAACCTTTTTTTAACCGGTGGACCCGGTCCAATAGTTACAGATGAGTTTTTTTGTGTTTGTTATTCATTTTTATAGATATTTTGAGTAATGACGTAGGGCATCTTTAGCCTTTACCTAAATAATAATAGGCTATGTAGAGTATATATCGTTATAGAAACACAAAAATAAAGGCATTAAAACATACATACCACGAACACGTTGGTGACGTATGGTGAAATGTATATGCAAGGGGTTGAGTTGAAAGGCTAAGAAAGGAGGCTAAGGCAATGTTCAGCGTGTGGAAGGTGCCACATTGAGCCAGTGGTCAGCTTCTTTGCTATATACTTCCTTCCTCTTAAAATATCTAAGAAAAAAAAAAACAAATGAAAAATCTCTATACTTGCGATATAATTAGATTAGAGCCGATCATTCGACCAAACCTTACGTTAGTTAGATTTGTAGTGTAACCTGAAAGGTACATTCTAGATGATCAATATATCTTATTGCGTATGTCACTATCGATTTCTGGCTTGATTGTATTGATATGAGTCACACAGTTTTATAAATCAATTGGCATATTCTCATTGCTCAATTGGCCTTATAATGAATAGTGTTGTAATAATATAAGTCAGTTTCACTAATACTAAGACTATCCCGAAGGGAGTTTGGTTAAGGGCAATGATACAAGCTACTTAGCGGGAGCCATGGTTGGTGAGAAGGAAGTGAGGTGATGGCAAGGTAGAGAACGCAAAGTGAAGTATTTAGTGGGGGTATTTTATTTATTTATTTAGTTGTGAGTGTGTAGAGATTTTAATGGGTATTTTAATAAAATAAAAATGTGTTGAAATGTGAAGTGATGTGGATTGTGAGAGTGAAAAGTGAGATGGTGGTGAAGGAGAGAGAAGGCTGATGTGAACGCTGAGTTGGAATGTAAAGTGGTGTGAAGGGTTTGGAGGTAGCTAAGGGCATCCACAAGCATCACATATTTTTGAGCCTGAATAGAGTGGTCATGTCATCATTATACTCTTCACACAAATCTATACAACGCCATTAACATTACCTACTAAAAACTATGTCATCATTACCTGCCGTTATTTTAAATGAATTTAGGGAAAGAGATAGTGGAACACCCCACCAAGTTAATGGTATAATGCTTTCTTGTAGCAAGGAAACCAAGTATCTTTCAAAACCCCTAGTGGTAACTTTTTAAATCAAATCATACCTTATTAAGTAATAATTAAATTATTATTATAATTTCTTGTAAAGATGTTTAATAACATTAAAGTCTAGATCTTTCTTAATTTGACCAAATAGTTTTTGTGAAGTTCGTTCTATAAATATTTTAGATAATCAAAAACTACAAATACAGCATGTAACTTGTGAGGATTTTATTGATAGTTTGGGACTAAATTGCAAAAATCTAAAAAGAGAAATCGGAATCTTACAGTTTACTCACATTCATTCTAGCACACCCAAAAACAACCCATTACTACAATCGATAAACTAAACATCAACACAAGATGAGAAGATGATTCGATTTCGATTTTAGTAATCAGTTTAAGATGTTGAATTAGACTTCGATTTTGATCTAATGAGGTTACATCTTTTACCCTTCTTCCCCAAAAACCCTACAGATAATTTCTTTATAAGGATATAGATGTGCAAAAGGTTGGGAGGGATGGATCTTTTCATTAAAGCTTTACCATCTGATAGTATGTTATATGTAAGTTTAGTATGAGGTTTCATAATGGCTTATAAACCAGTTTTAGATAAAATAATATGTTATAAAATAATTTTTGTTTAAGCTTCATGAATTTAATTCCTGGAGGTTTTATTTAACATGAAGAAAGATGGTGCATGTTACTTTGATTGTTGCTTAGTTATACAAGGGTTTGTTCATAAAACAATAGTAACAAAATAGCCAATCTTATATGAACGAATGTATTACATTATGTTGTTGCTTTTGTTTGAATCGTATATCTTTATCATTTTCCTTTCGGAAATCGTTTTCAAATAACAATGTAGTTACATTATGCTTTTATATTGCAAATTGGAAGCATTGAGTTTAATGTTTGTTAATTTGTTGGTATGTAGGATTAAACACAATGAGGTACTTTTTGGTTTTAACTAAAATAAATTATGTTTAAAAATAAGATGCTAAAATGCTTATTATTGCATATTTTATACAAGAATCGAAGCTTGCATCATTAGCAAAGGTAATTTGCTCACTTATAATCCAAGCTTTCCATGAATTGTTAGCTGAATAATATAAATAAAGGGGTGTTTGGATTGCTAATCAAAATTGTTTAATCTACTTAATGCATTTTAATAGAACACCAAAATAGGTTTTGTTGCTTTGAAAACCTATTTAAAAAGTGACAAACTGAAATTGTCTGGATATGCAAGTTATAGGCTGATGTCAACAACTGTTATTCAATCTTAGAGGTTATTTATTGAAAATTTCAATAATCGCAAATTTTTACAGGAGTTACAGAAAGAATCTTTTTTATAATACTTTGAATGCAGTCTATCAGAACTGAGACTTAGATATTCAAAAGCCCAGAGTCTTGGTATTACTATTTTTGATGAGTCAAACTTGCAAAGATAAAAGAAACAAAAAAGTGACACTTTATTTTGACAGTCAGTAATCTTAGCTAAATTTAGAGGAATCGATAAACCACTTATATACAGGAAAATCCAAACACCTCTTACCGCGGACTAGCTGGTTTATCATTTATAATATATCTCTTTTGGCCACTTTCAAGACACCAGTATGCGATAGCTTGATTGGACAAACAAATTTGATAGAGATTTAGTAATGAAGTGAAAGGCTATTTCTGTCGTTTGTTACACCCTGTCTAAGATTTTGTAGACTATTAGTATAATAAGCATTCCCACAAAACTAAGTTGTAAGATCTGTCCCTTTGACTAATAATATGATTACATTTTGTTTTTTAGTCTCGAGGACGTGCATATAGAAAAAATTGGGCCTCCAAAAAGGTGGTCAACGCATTCAGGCCAGAGGTAATCGGACAAAAAGTAGAAGGTAAAGTAATGAAAAGTGAAGTGAAAGTTTAGAATTCGAGACGAAATTGGTATGTACAATTAACTTATAGTTAATATTCTTCTTTTAAGATATCAAGAAGTGTCTTTACATTAAAATTGGTTAATATTTTTTTCTGATGTGGTGGTAATGACAATGATCGAGGAACTTAGGAGGGTGTTTACCAGGCGTCAATACGATACATAAGTTATAGGCGAGCAAATGGGGGGGTATAATGTCAAAGCTTCTTCCATTAATAATTTATTAAGACAGTGGGCTCTTGGATACTTACTAATATGTTTTTCTTAGATGAAGAATTACAATGGCTAATATGGAACGATCAAGATCTCCTTTTGATGGCTAAGGTCACATGTACACGTTTTATGAGGTGCTACGAGTAACACATTCCTATTTTTCAATTTGCATTCAAGTTATTGGAGATATTTTTGGGACTCTTTGCTATATGTTGTTATACACTTAAGACTAAGGGTTAATGGAAATAAAGCAACAATCCTTTTGAAGACTCGCTGTAAGTTAGTTACTAGTTGACCATATGCTATTTCGCATTTATGAAAGTTTTAGTGGCCTTTTAATGATATTTTTTTTATGAGAATTAAATAAATTAAACTACATNATCCACGGAGTTTGAAGCCACCATCACACATACTTAAACCAGGTAAAGCCCTCCCTTTTCATAAGGTTGGCGTGGCCACTTAAGGATCTAGAAGAAGTGTTTAACAAGGCAAACTAACAAATAACAGAGAATAAAAGTAAAAGTATTCCACCTCTTATGATGTAAATGTAGTCCGAGTCTTGACCATTTTGCTATCTTTAAACTCTATTAACATTGGGACAAGACTTACTATTCTGCAAATTTTGTTGTAATACTTTTAACCGTTAACATTTGCCATTTGGTAATGTTAACAAATTGATATGGAGTATGCATGATTGCTATATTTATTTTGTGTTGTGTTAGCGCTTATTTTAGATCATTTGACTTTAGTTTATGTTGTGTTTGAATTTAGCTTGACTTTAGTTAATTATAAAAAGGTGTTATTTGACTTTAATTTAGGTTAAGAATAAAAAGGTGTTATTTGAGTTTAGTTAGGTTAGGTTAATTTAAATTTTAGTAAAATTAAGTTAAATGTTAGTAAGGTTAGTTTAATTGTAATGGGAGGGAAATGAAAACTAACATAGGTTGACTAACTGAAGGACGCTTGGCGAAATTATTGGCGTGAAAGGACGAAAGGTACAATTTTTGAACAATCACAAGGACGAAATTTGTAATTAACACTTTTTTATAACCGGCCATGGACCGGTCCAATAGTTAAGAATGAGTTTTTTTCGTGTTTGTTATTCATTTTAGATATTTTGAGTAATTACGTAGAGCATCTTTAGCCTTTACCTAATAATAATAGGCCTATGTAAGTATAATCCGTTAATAGGAAACACAAAAATAAGCATTAAAACATACATACACACGACACTTGGTGGAACTATGTGAAATGTACTATGCAAGGGGTTGAGTTGAAGGCTAGAAAGAGGGCTAAGGCAATGTTCCAGCGTGTGGAAGGTGCCACATTGGAGCCATGTCAGCTTCTTTGCTATATACTTCCTTCACTCTTAAATAATCTAACAAATGAAAAATCTTTATACTTGCGATAATAATTAGATTAAGCCAGATCATTCGACCAAAACTTACGTTAGTTAGATTTGTAGTGATACCTGAAAGGTACATTCTAGATGATCAATATATCTTATTCGTATGTCACTATCGTATTTCTGGCTTGATTGTATTGATATGAGTCACACAGTTTTATAAATCATTGGCATATTCTCATTGCTCAATTGCCTTATAATGATAGTGTTGTAAAAATATAGTCAGTTATCACTAAATACCTAAGACTATCCCAACGGGAGTTTGGTTAGCAAATGACAAGCATACTTACGCGGGAGCCATGGTTGGGAGAAGGAAGTGAGGTGATGGCAAGGAAGACCAAAGTGAAGTATTTAGTGGGGTATTTTATTTATTTATTTTTAGTTTGTGAGTGTGTGAGAGATATTTAATGGGGTATTTTAATAAATAAAAAATGTGTTGAAATGTGAAGTGATGTGAGATTGTTGAGAGTGAAAAGTGAGATGGTGGTGAAGGAGAGAGAAAGCTGATGTGACGCTGAGTTGGAATGTAAAGTGGTGTGAGGGTTGGAGGTAGCCTAAGGGCATCCACAATGCATACAATATTTTTGAGCTGAATAGAGTGTCATGTCATCATTATACTCTTCACACAAAATCTATACAACCCATTAAACATTACCTACTAAAAACTATGTCATCATATGCCGTTATTTTAAATGAATTTTTAGGGAAAAGATAGTGGAACACCCCACCAATATGGTATAATGCTTTCTTGTACAGAAACCAAGTATCTTTCAAAACCCCTAGTGGGGACTTTTTAAATCAAATCATACCTTATTAAGTAATAATTAAATTATTATTATATTTTCTTAAAAGATGTTTAATAAATTAAAGTATAGATCTTTCTTAATTTGACCAAATATTTTGTGAATTCGTTCTATATATTTTAGATACATCAAAAACTACAAATACACATGTACTTGTGAGGATTTTATTGATAGTTTTGGACTAAATTAAAAATCTAAAAAAGAGAAATCTGGAACTCTTAAGTTTACTCACATTCATTCTACAAACCCAAAAAACAACCCATTACTACAATCGATTAAACTAAACATAACACAAGATGAAGAAGATGATTTCGATTTCGATTTTAGTAATCAGTTTAAGATGTTGATCTAGACTTCGATTTTGATTCTAATAGAGGTATCATCTTTTACCCTTCTTCCCAAAACCCTACAGACAATTTATCTTTTATAAAGGATATAGATGAGTGCAAAAGGTTTGGAGGGATGGATCTTTTCATTAAAGCTTACCATCTGAATAGTATGTTATATGTAAGTTTAGTATGAGGTTTCATAATGGCATTATAAACCAGTTTATGATAAAAACTAATATGTTAAAATAATTTTGTTAAAGCTTCATGAATTTTATTCCTGGAGGTTTTATTTAACATGAAGAAGATGGTGCATGTTACTTTGATTTGCTTAGTTATACAAGAGTTTTGTTCATAAACAATAGTAACAAAATAGGCAATCTTATATGAACAATGTATTACATTATGTTGTTGCTTTTGTTTGATACGTATATGCTTATCATTTTCTTCGGAAATCGTTTTCAAATAAACAATGTATTACATTATGCTTTTATATTGCAAATTTGGCAGCATCTGAGCTTTAATGTTTGTTAATGTTGGTTATGTAGGATTAAACACATGAGGTTACTTTTTGTTTTAACTAAAAACTAAATATTATGTAAAAATAAAGATGCTAAAATGCTTATTACTTGCATATTTATACAAAGAATCGAAAGCTTGCATCAATTAGCAAGGTATTTGCCTCACTTATATCCAAGCTTTCCATTGATTATGTTAGCTGAATAATATAAATAAAGGGGTGTTTGGATTGCTAATCAAAATTGTTTATCTACTTAATGCATTTTAATAGAACACACAAATAGGTTTGTTGCCTTTGAAAACCTATTTAAAAAGTGACAAACTGAAATTTGGATATCAAGTATAGGCTGATGTCAACACTGTTAATTCAATCTTAGAGGTATTTATTGAAAAATTTCATATCGCAAATTTTACAGGGAGTTACAGAAAGAATCTTTTTATAATACTTTGAATGCAGTCTATCAGACTGAGACTTAATAACTTTCAAACAGACCAATCTGGTATTACTATTTTTGATGAGTCAAACTTGCAAGATAAAAGAAACAAAAAAGTTGACACTTATTTTAGACATCAGTATCTTTTAGCTAAATTTAGAGGAATCGATAAACACTTATATAAGAAAATCCCAAACACCCTCTTACCGCAGGAGCTAGCTGGTTATAAATTTATAATATATCTCTTTGCCACTTTCAGACACCAGTATCGATAGCTGATCTTGGACAAACAAATGTTGATCAGAGATTTAGTAATGCAAGTGAAAGCCTAATTTCTGTCGTTGTTACACCTGTTCTAAGATTTGTAGACTATTAGTATAATTAGCATTCAACAAAACTAAAGTTTTAAGATCTTGTCCTTCGACTAAATATATGATTACATTTTGTTATATTTAGATCTCGAGGACGATGCCAATATAGAAAAAATGGGCCTCCAAAAAAGGTGATCAACGCATTCAGGCCAGAGGTAATCGGACAAAACGTAGAACGTAAAGTAATGAATAGTGAAGTGAAGTTTAAGAACATTCAGGACGAAATTGGTAATGTACAAATTACTATATATTTATATTCTTCTTTTAAGATATCAAAAGTGTCTTTACATTAAATTGTTTAATATTTGTTTTTCTGATGTAGGTGGTAATGACAATGAAATGCGAAGGAAAATTCTTAGGAGGTGTTACACAGGCGTCAATACGATACATATAGTTATAGCGAGCAAAATGGTATATGTCAAAGCATTCTTCAATTTAATCTTATTTAAAACAGTGGGCTCTTGGATCACTTACTATATGTATTTCTTAGATGGAAGAATACAATGGCTAATATGAACGATCAGATCTCCATTTGATGGCTAAGGTCAACATGTACACGTTTATGAGGTGCTACGAGTAACACATTCTATCTTTTCAATTTGCATTCAAGTTATTGAGAAGATATTGACTCTTTGCTATATGTTGTATATGCACTTAAAGACTAAGAGGTTAATGGAAATAAAGACAACACTCCTTTTGAAGACTCGCTGTAAGTTACTAAGTTGAACCATATGCTATTTCCGCATTTATGAAAGTTTAGTGGCTTAATGATATTTTTATGACAAAATTAAATAAATTAACTACAATGGCAAAGAAAGATTGGTGAGCAGTTAAGGAAATGTAGTACTATCATATATAAGGCTTTGAAAAGTGGTAAACATCGGTTGATTTTGGGCTCGCATGAACAAGAAGTGGTAAAACCTATGGTCAAAGTGTCTCAAGTCTCAACCAACTGAGATTTATTATCAAAATTCTTGGCAGTGAAAAAGATTGATTATCAACATTCCCGACGAGATGAACTATCAGATGGACTATCAGACGATATAACTATATTTTAAATGTGAATTAGGTTTTCAATATAAAAACACTGTTAAATGGTTTCAACAAACAAAAATTAAGCTATTTGTTTTTTAATTAATAAAAATACATTATTAAAAATTTTAGAAAAAATCCCGCGCGTGCGCGGGCATTATAACTAGTTACTCCTCTAACAGAATGAGGACAAGTTTGAAAGAGAACCAATCGACAGTATTTGAGTGAGGCAGGTGGGCAAAATTGGAATACTGCAATCATTTTTTGACTTTCACAAGAGCACTTTTCCATGATCACAAGGACCAAAGTGTTAAAACAATTATACTTAAAGGGCTGTTTACATAGTTTTCCAAATAATCATCCTTCCTTCCATCCATCCTATCCAAACAAAAATCAAAATAAAATCTACAAGCTTCAGCCATCAATAATTAAAATAACTTGACCAATAATAAATATATCTATCATCAACCCATTCAAATCTTGCAGGTTTAATCTCAATCCTTCATCATCATTTTCATTCTATATATTCTTCAATTTCATCTAATCGTAACTAATTTCAGCTAATAAACCCTAATTTGTTCTAAATTATGTAATTAATTCTTTAATCTTTTGCAATATTAGCTCATATTCAATTCGTTAGACCTTGTTTATATGATCCATCACATTTCTTCATAATTAGGGCTTTATTTTTGTAATATTTTTATGCTAGTTAGGTTTGTATCATTGTTTTTTGTTATGTTTAATCTCACATAAATACCGTATTGTTTCGTTTACACCGCTCGCAAATTAGGAAACCCAAGTCATCTAGTTATCTGATTATGATAGTTTAAATCTGAAATAGTTTCTTTCGGGGACTGTTTAGTTGTGTTATAGACTTTTGGTTTGAATATTTTCGTGCTTTCAAGAGGCGAAGAAAAGTGT
>LBNU01038144.1:215325-239846 GCA_014162995.1 Artemisia annua | reverse complement strand
AAGGTGCGCGTTGTCCGCGACAAGGTGCGAACATAACATTCGTCTTTATAGCCGACAGAGGACGTCTCCCCTGCGACAAGGTGGCGCGAATATTTAAATTCGTCTTTGTACTGGGCTTGCAATACCTCTTACGTACGATCTGCTTTCAAATACGCCTGCGTACGATGTGCGCAAACAGTGGTAGGATATACCCTGGTAGCCCCCCAAGTTTGGTGGTGCTACTCTTGTAGGAGCATTAAACTTAGTTATCCTGAAAAACACTTAATGCAAATATTAGAAGTATATGCCGCGAGTCGCAACATATAAAACTTAATAAAATAAAATATAAATAGCGTGAAGCATAGTATAGCACATAGCATATAAAAGAAATTTTCACAGTGCGAATTACACCTATCGTGAGGTTTTATAACTACATATAAAAAAGTAGAAGTAGCACATAGCTAATCTATAGTGCGCTCATGGCGATTAATTGTTTTGTTTTTCTTTTTTATTATAATATAAACAATGGCGTGGATGGATGTACCGTGACCGCGACTAATAGTTTCAATTGCGCACACATACGCAGATGGATGTATCACGACAGCATATACTCGAACGTTTTTGAATGATCGCAGTTGACCACGACTTTTGTCTGCGTGCGCTCATGGCGATCGACTTAGCATCGTGGTGCCTGTATGTAACAGTGCGCTCATGGCGCCAATCTGCGAAGATGTCTTAACGCTGATTTACGCGGGCAGATTTATCGCGACTGCGCTGTTTGCGGCTAAAATATAAAATAGGTCCGATCGTGCGGACTTGGCGCGTGGCTATAGATAAAATCTTGTTTACCAAGTTAGAAGATTTATGTAAAATCTTTTAAATATTTAAAGTATATCTTATCGATTTAAAAGATATTATTGGGATATCTTCCCAATTTAAAAGATATGCACAAAAATATTGGGATATCTTTTCCGTATATATCTAAATCAAATCCCAAAGAAGGGGTGCGTTTGATTGGTTTAGAGAAAATAAACAGAATAAAATTAATGATTTAATATTATGTTGCATATGTACGTACGACAAACAGCAACAAAGAATTAATATTCTGGTCATTAGCTTTATACTTTTGACCAAGTTGAACCAAAACAAACAGTGTGTACCGTATGCGTAGGACGATTGTTTTATTCGTGTCCCACGGATGGCGCCACTTGTTGAATAAAGGGATCCCATCCATGTATTTATAAGGCATGGATTAGGGTTTTAGGTGTAGAGTGGGCCGCTGTCGCCGGGCCTAGCCCATTCCTGGCCTAGTCCAGACTATGCGTCTACAACCTTCAACCACCACGCGCTATCTCCACCAAAGGCATACCCAACCGTCCGCAAAGGTGCAGTTTTCGCACTCTTTTGATGGTCTGCACTGTTGGAAACACGAGGGCCTTTTAGGCTTATGAAGAGAGGAATACTTAGAGAAATTTACAATGTAACTTTATTGCTTTAAGCTTTGCTTAGGTCATTTACAATGCATACACCATCACCTATTTATACTAGTCCATAGAAGGTTCTAGACTCGGAATTCCATGGACATTCTTACGTAATCTAGATTATTCTAATACATCATCATCCTTATCCTAATTCTAGATAATTCCCACTAGATACTTTACCACAACTAACTAGATACTTCTAGTATGTATCATCTACTACAACCTTCTAAACACTTCCATAGATACTTCTTCGACTTTCTAGAAGCTTCCATACCATTCTACAACTTTCTAGAAGCTTCCATACCATTCTATGACTTTCTAGAAGCTTCCATATGGGCTCGGGCTAAATCAAGTTTACAATCCAACACCCCCCTTTAAACTTGATTTACCGACTCCAAGCATCATTCGTTGTCTTGAGAAGTCTTTCTCGTTGAGCGGCTTGGTGAAGATATCTGCAACTTGATCTTCGGACCTCGTATGTATTACTTGGACATCCTTCCTTGCAATGCACTCTCGAATAAAGTGATAACGAGTGTTGATATGCTTACTTCGATCATGGTAGACCGGATTTTTCGCTAAGTTGATTGCCGACTTGTTATCCACGTAGATCTCAGTTGCATCTTCTCGCTCCATGTGTAGCTCCTTTAGCAAACTTCGAAGCCAAATTGCGTGACACACACACGATGTTGCAGCTACATACTCTGCTTCACAACTGGACAAGGTAACGATAGGTTGCTTCTTTGAAGTCCGTGTAAAGGCATTGTTACCCAAGAAGAATAAGAATCCCGTTGTACTTCTTCCATCGTCTTTATTTCCAGCCCAGTCACTGTCGCTATATCCTACTAGTTTGAAGTCTTCACTTGTTGAATAAAACATACCATAGTCTACGGTACCTTTGATATAACGGAGGATCCTCTTCGCAATCTCCAAATGTTTCGTCGTAGGCTCTTCCATGAAACGACTAATCAATCCAACTGCAAAGAGGATGTCGGGTCTTGTACATGTTAAATAGCGCAAACTTCCACGAGACTNCCTTTGATATAACGGAGGATCCTCTTCGCAATCTCCAAATGTTTCGTCGTAGGCTCTTCCATGAAACGACTAATCAATCCAACTGCAAAGAGGATGTCGGGTCTTGTACATGTTAAATAGCGCAAACTTCCAACGAGACTTTTGAATAGAGTTGAGTCTACTGCTTCTCCTCCGTCATGCTTAGAAGGCTTTGCCTTATGTTCATGGGGGTGCCAACGGGATTACACTTATCCATGCCGAACCTCCTTAATATCTCCTCGGCATATCCTTCTTGACTTATGAAAATTCCATCATCCGTCTGCTTTACCTCAATGCCAAGATAATAAGACATAAGTCCTATGTCTGTCATCTCGAACTCCTTCGTCATTGACTTCTTGAGCTCATCAATCATACTCTGAGAATTTCCTGTAAAGATCAAATCATCCACGTACAAGCAGACGAGCAGTATACCTCCACTTTCAAATTTCACGTAAAGTGCGTATTCACTTAGGCATTTAGTAAAACCATGTTCTTGGAAATACTTGTCAATTCTAGTATTCGAAGCACGTGGTGCCTGCTTTAGACCATATAAGGCCTTCTTCAACCTTAGCACTTTACCTTCTTGCCCTTTGGCAACATATCCCTCTGGTTGCTCCACATAAACTTCTTCTTCGAGAAGTCCATTTAGAAATGCAGACTTCACATCCATTTGGTGGATTTTCCACCTATATTGAGCAGCAATAGCAATAATCATTCTAATAGTTTCTAAACGAGCAATAGGAGCAAATACCTCTTCGTAGTCGATTCCATGCTTCTGCTTGTATCCTTTTGCCACAAGTCTTGCCTTGTACTTCTCCACTTCGCCTTTGGCGTTTTTCTTGGCCTTGTATACCCACTTGACTCCAATAGCCTTTTGGCTTTTCGGAAGGGTCGTCAACTCCCACGTATCATTCTTTTCTATTGACTTTATCTCCTCGTCCATGGCTTGTCTCCATTTCTTGCTTCTCATAGCTTCTTCAAAAACTAAAGGTTCACAGTCAGCATATAAACAAAGAAGGGGTATTTCCTCAGTTACCTCGTAGAGCTCCTGCAAACTTCTTGTCTTTGGTTCTCCTTCACTTGAACTTGAAGGTGAGTCTTGGGGTGAAGTTGGACTTTGAGGTTGTTGGACTTCTTCACTTGATTCACTTGTCTCTTCTTCGTCAGTCATAGGAAGAAAGTCATACCTTTCATTTTCCTTAATGCTCCAAACCCATGCTTCTTCTTCATTGAACTCAACGTCTCTACTCACTACCACCTTCCCTATGATTAGATTATAGAGCTTATAACCTTTTGACTTTTTGTCGTAGCCAACGAACACATGCTTCTTACTTCTATCATCAAGCTTGGATCGCCTTTGGCTCGTAACGTGGACATATGCTATGCTTCCGAATACCTTTAGGTGAGAGACGGTAGGCTTCATCCCATTCCATGCTTCTTGTGGAGTCTTGTTATCTAAACTCTTTGACGGACACCGGTTCAATAAATATACTGCACAATCAACCGCCTCGGCCCAAAACTCCTTTGGCATCTTTTTACTTTTCAACATGCTTCGGACCATATTGAGAATGGTTCTATTCTTTCTCTCCACCACTCCATTTTGTTGTGGGGAGTAAGGAGCCGTAAGAAATCTCTGGATCCCATTATCCTCACAAAATTTGTTAAATTCTTTTGATAAAAATTCTCCACCTCTATCGGATCTCATGAATTTAATTTTTAAACCTTTCTCCTTTTCTACCATAGCTTTAAATGTCTTAAAAGCTTCAAAAGCTTGGGATTTTTCTTTTAGAAAATATACCCAAGTCTTTCTTGAAAAGTCATCAATAAAAAAAAACATGAAGTAAAGATTCTTACCATGAGAGGGTGGAGTAATGGGACCGCACAAATCCGTGTGAATTAGTTGTAAAGGCTCCTTAGCTCTTGATGTCGCTTCCTTCAGGAACGAACTCCTAGCATGCTTCCCAAGAAGGCATCCTTCACATACTTGATTGGGATGATCAATTTGATCTAACCCTTTCATCATTCCCTTTGAGGATAATAACTTTAAGTCACCAAAGTTTAAGTGCCTGTACCTCATGTGCCAAAGCCACGAATGACTCTTTAAACAACTCTTTAAGCACTTAGCTTCATCATGTTGAATGTTTAGAAGGAAAATTTGGTTTTTAGTCATAGGTACTTTTGCTATGAGCTTTCCTTCAGGATTTCTTATTGTGGCACTACGATCTTTGAAATGAATATCGTAGTTTTTCTCTAAAAATTTTCCCACACTTAAAATGTTACTTTTAAGATTGGGCACATTGTATACGTCTGAAATATATTGGTGACTTCCATCTTTAGTTCGGATAAGTATCTTACCTTTTCCTTTCACCGGTGCCTTTGATTCATCTCCAAAGGTGTAACCACCGGTAAATTTCCATTTATATTAATAGAATACTTGTCCATTTGTCACGTCTAAATTTTTCTTTTTAACATGTTAAGTATTTTCAAATTTCATTTACCACATTACGTTATTTCATGTTTGCCAATCATTAGAATTTTCATAAAACCCTAAGTTATTATACATGATCAAATGAATATCTAAGTCTTAAACTTTAAAGTACAAGTCTTTTAATCTTGGGTACAAATCAATAATGCATAAGGTCATAATATTAGTAAAATACATTATAAACCTCAGTGTGCTTATCCTTAAGCACACAATACAAGAATATTTTGTACAAAAACCCTAACCCTAGTATTTTTATAAATAATAGACTTAATGTACAAGTCCTTAAACCTAGTGTACAAGTATCTAATGCATAATACCTAAAAGTTTCATTTTACTATAATTATATAAACTAACTTATAATAGTTTTAAACATATTAAATACTTAAAAATGTATTTTCTATAATCCTTAGACCTTAGTACAACCCTAGTAAGCCTAGAGTACAACTTCCTTAAGCACAATTTAACTTAACCTTTACTTTAAATTCGACATTTATAAACCCTAAGATACATTTCTACTTAGATAGTATTTAATCCAAGACCTAGACTAAGTTAGTTATATTAAATAAATCCTAGGTATAAATTGTTAAGCCCTAAGTACAAATAGATTAAGCATGATCGCTCCCTAGTCTCATTTTAGTTCGAACCTAACCAAGACACTGACTAAAGTGTTACTTGTGCATAGCCTACACCACAAGACCCTTTCTTGGTGTCTTGAGCTTCTACATCATCTTGTTCTAGAAATCCTTTAGAAGTAGTTAAGTTTAGTGGTTTGAAAATTTACCACGTCATACTTCCCTTCATTGCATCACCATGTCATCTACAAACTTAACCATATGACTTAGACACCTTAGAAGCCCTAGAATTCTCCCTTGGTCCCATAAGCTTCCACATCAACATCTCTCTAGAAGGTTTATAGATTTTATGGCAATAAACTAGAACAAGTCTAATATTTGAAGTCCTCTATGTGTTTTCTCTCAAAACCATACGAGCCAAAAACCAAACGCATGGACATTTTATGAACCCTATGCTCCATGATCTCTTGAACAAGTGTTCCTAGATGTAGCCATACATTGAAATAAAAACCCATAATATTTCCCCTATAAATAACGAGCCCTAGGCTCCTTTTTCACCCACTTCCTGTTCGACACTCACAAACCACAAAGAGCTCAGTAAGTTACTGGTATTAGAGAGTAAAGAGAAGCCAAGGATAGAGCAGTAGCAGCCTACGGTATAAGGATAGAGTAGTGTACACGTTTCAAGTTCATTCTTGTCCAAGAACCTCTATAATCGACTTCTATTAAAGTAAGTACTCCCAAACTTTTTTTTCAACTCTTTTATATCTTTCAAATAAACCTAAAACTACTGAAGTTGAAGCCTTAGTGAAAGTGTTAAGTCAAAACATACGTTTTCTTTTCTTTCTTTTCCTAGCGAGACCAAAACAAACACCCTTGCACATTCTGTTTTGATATTTATAAATGAAGGAACC
Organism: Artemisia annua; assembly: GCA_014162995.1. Lineage (NCBI taxonomy): Eukaryota > Viridiplantae > Streptophyta > Magnoliopsida > Asterales > Asteraceae > Artemisia > Artemisia annua. The sequence continues at coordinate 233,365 of LBNU01038144.1, read as the reverse complement.
ATAGGACTCATTAAGTATAATCTAGATATGATAGTAACATGATAAGACACTTAAAAATCCATTTTGTAAGTCTAGAAAACGAAATATCAAAAGCTTATGTTTTCTGTTTTCAGTCGAGTAAATGGATGAGTAGCCCTTTTCACACCTTTGTTTCACCTAGTAAACGAGCACCTATAAAGCAGGACTTGGGGGCAAAACAAAGACCTTCCAGCATAGATTAATTAGGAACAAAAACTTTGGAAAAATATTAAGTGGTCTCGTTTTTATCGAGGCTCACTTTTCTGCCTGTCGCTACTTGGAAACAAAAGAAAAACACAGTATTTTATGTGAAATCAGTTTTGAACGCCCAACTTTAGAACATAATTGTGACTTAACCGTAACACTTTAGAACCTCTCGTTTGAACCTATAGAAAGACCTCCTGGTAGACTAATGAAAATAGCAAGGGCATAGTAAAAACCTCCTCATGCCTCGTATATAATTGGGCGTACTTTTGGTCGAAAAACATGTTTCATAAACATGTAAATTAAATTGTCTAGGGTAAATAACTGAAAACCATGAGACGAGAAGTTAGAGAAAACTTATTTACAAACTTATTTTAATATAAATAAAAGAGTCATAAAAAGTCTTGCCCTTTTCCTAAGCTAAAGGTGCGTTTTTCCTTAAAAAGGACCTCGGGTGTAAAATTTATTATGCATGAAGGGTATTCTATGTCAAAACTCTAAACTATTCTGATAAGTCAAACTTAAGATGAAGTTAACTTGAGGTTAAAGGGTATAAAATGTCATATTTGAAAGGTCAGGGTAGAAACTGTCATTTACTAAAGTTTAGGGGGTAAAATGTCATTTTATGAAACTTGAAGGATATAAAAAGTAATTTTATAAAACTTGAAAGTTATGACTTGTAAATATGTAAAACTTGAGGGGTGTAGGTTGTAAATATATAAAACTTGGGAGTATAAATTATCATTTCACAATAGTTTAAGGGTAAATACTGACAATACCTGAAACTATAGGGTAAAAAGTATAACATTCTATATTGTCATAGTAATATCATTTATAAGACTCGGAATTTAATAACCTAATATATAAACTTTAGAAATGATCATAACATTATTAAAATTCTAAAAGAAACATTATAAAACATATAAGTCGTTAACAAAACATTATCAGAACCAGTAATAAACGTATATACTGAAAAACTTGACATATCAACTCAGGTTACGTGTCGGAGACGTTTATCAACTTTACTTAGACTTGTTTTCAATCCAGACATCGAGGTGAGTTCATAGTCCCACTATTTTTATACATTTTTCAAACTTGTGGGGAGATACATGCTACAAACCGAACACAAGCATTTTTCTGTATACTATCCTGATTGATATTGCCTAAGTTGCCACTGTTGCCATTCTTGATAAAGCCCCTCATATCATGACCCTTAATCACTTACGAGTGAACGCGAGTATAATGGATAGATCTATTGGCAGCTGACGCCCCATTTGTGTTACCGGATAGGTAGCCAAATGCATTATATTTGAAGAAAAATAGGAAGTTGGCAAACTCCTACCTGAGGGCCTTGTTACTACATCATCCCTATGATGTCTGTAACCTCCATCATAGCTCATTACTATGATGCCTACTGTTAAGGTTGCGTGTCCTGAGGCTTACGGCAATATACTGAACTGTGACATCTTTGATTTATCATCTCTTAGCTTGTGTTCAAATGATTATTTCTATAAAACGCTATGGATTCACTCAACCTTTGTGTTGACTTTTTAGCATGTTTATCTCAGGTGTATATTAAACGAGGATTGCATGAAGAGGCACGGATACGGAAAGAAGGCTAAAGATTTTATTATCATTTGATAAATTATTTGACAAACTATAAAACCTACTGGGACCTCATTTTTGTAAACTATGATATTTTATAAAATCTTTTAATACGACTCAATTTGAGTTCGTTTTCTATTATTATAACTGTTTTGCCATGAAGTAATACCCAGCTTTACTTCCGCTGCGTATCCCAAATTTGGGGGTGTTACAAAAGGTGACATTACCTTTACTTGTTTCCATCTCCACGAACAAGTCTTCTTCACCCGTCATATGATTACTCGCAGCGGAATCTATATGCTATGGCTCTATCCTCTCTTCTTGTTTGTCATGCCTTGCCATTAGCAAGGTAAGCTCATCTTTGTCTTCTACCTCCACAAGATTAGCTTTTTCTTCCACTTGTCTTGAGCTACTACATTCATTGGCATAATGACCATATTTACGACAATTGTAACATTGTATATGGGGCTTACCTCCTCTTTGAGATTGAAAGCCTCTCCCACGACCTCTTCGATATGAAAACCATTGGTTTTCATCTTCTTTGTTGACATCTTCTCTTCCTCTTCCTCGTCCTCGGCCTTGGAAACCACCACGACCTCGAAAAGTACCACGTCCTCGTCCTTGCTCCTTTCCATGTAGAAAGCTCTTTTCTCTTTCTTTGAAAGAGACCTTTGAGTATAAAGCTTGCTCCAAGGGTTCTTTCCCCCTTCTTTTCTTCAACTTCTCTTCATGGGCTTGTAATGATCCCATGAGTTGATCAATGGTCATAGAGTCTATGTCTTTTGACTCCTCTATGGCCACGACAATGTAATCAAAGCTTGGTGGCAAAGAGCGAAGAATCTTTTCTATCACCCTTGTGTCATTCAAGCTTTCACCATTTCTCTTCATTTCATTTGAAATGGTTAAGACGCGAGTGAAATAATCCGAAATTGTTTCGGATTCCTCCATTTGGAGCTTTTCGAACTCTCCTCTAAGAGTTTGAAGACGTACCTTTTTCACCTTGTCAATTCCTTTGAAAGCATTTTGAAGGATCTCCCATGCTTCCTTAGAAGTGGTTGCATTTGCAACTTTCTCAAACATCGCATCATCAAGACATTAATAGATGAGTGTAAGAGCACTTTGATCCTTCTTTCTTGCCTTTTGCAACTCCACCCTTTGGGCGGCATTCAACGAACTTTCATCATCAACTTTCTCAACACCTTTTTCGACTATCTCCCACACATCATGTGAACCGAGCAACGCCTTCATACGAATGCACCAACTACCATAGTTGTCTTTGGTAAGACGAGGAAATTGGAACAAGTTCATTGCACTTGACATCTCGATCTTCTAGCTCTGATACCACTTTGTTGGAAACACGAGGGCCTTTTAGGCTTATACTTAATGAAGAGAGGAACACTTTAGAGAACTTTCTCAATAGAACTTTTATTGCTTAAGCTTTGCTTGTGTACTCCTTCTTTCAATGCTTACATCCATCACCTATTTATACTAGTCCACGGAAGATTCTAGAACGAGATACTTCCATGGATCTCTAGATAATTCCGACTTCATACATATCTATATTCTAGATATTTCCATTACACTTAGCTACAATATTCTAGACACATCTATAGATATTTTTTCTATGACCATTCTACGACTTTCTAGAAGCTTCTATACCATTCTACGATTTTCTAGAAGCTTCCATACTATTCTACGANGATTGGGCTTTTATGGATAGTCCAATCTTTATTGGACTAAATCAAGTTTATGATCCAACAGGAATAACATGGTTTTGTTCTTCTTACAAAGACTAGGTGACTACCCGTGCATAGCAATGGATATTTCTAGCGGCAGACAATTAACGATGCAATATTGTGGTAAATGTTTCGTGTAACATTCAAAATAGAACGTGAAAAGATCAAAATGTAAGTGCAAAATGTTTATAAAGTTCTCTAATACATTGATTATTACATGCATGTATCAACCCCTTACCATCCATTTTACCATCTTAAATATAATATGTTGCAAATACAAATGAAACTTAAGATAAATAATGAAATAGACAGGAATCATGCATAATATTAATATACAAATCAACGGATAGGAGTCGCCAGCCACACCTCCAAACCGAAATCATAATCCTTTCTCCACTGATAGGATGACCAAGTGTGCCTGCCTGATGGTCTGTTTTTGTCTACTACTCTTTGCCCGGATAACATTTCAAGAATAACCACCCCAAAACTGTAGACAACACTCTTAGTTGTCAAAATGACCTAAATTATGAAGAATGACCAAAAAATGAACATTAGCAAGAAAGAACTGTTAGTCGACATATTTTATTATGGGCTTAGTACATAACAAGTAATCAAATTTTGAATAGAGGATCTCACCACTTTCTTGATTAAGCTTTTCGACAGCGATAACAATGCCAGTTCCGGGCTTAGTGGCAACATAAGATTGTTCATCAATCCAGCCCTTGAAAACTGACCCGAACCCACCTTCTCCCAACACGCTATCAGGACGAAAGTTTCTTGTCTCCATCTTTAGATCAGAAAAGCTAAAGCTTTTTGAGTTGGATGACTGCAAAATCTCACCTTCAATACGAGGAGTTGGTGGCACAGATGACACCTTACTACTACCTGATATGCTAACATCATTAGAATCCTCTGAATCTATACCTTACTACTACCTGATATGCTAACATCATTGATTATGTTCTATAACACTGAAATGAGCTATAAGCTAGTTTAAACTGGTCATGTTTAATTTATACCTTATATGTACGTGAGTAATTACTGATCAGCTATACCCATGTAATAAACACACACCAAAAACACCAACACTACCTAGCTTTTCTCAACATCGTTACACACCCATCACCATTATCACATGCAAAGTGCGGCGGCAACGATGGGATGGAGGCATCGATCGAAGAGAGCGGCAGTGTATGTGCTTGCTGTTTTGTGTGTTTCGTCACCAACCTCTCTTGAAACCCAACCGAAACCACCCTAAAACCGTTTCACTACCAACAACCCCGGAAGTATAGGTGATAGAGGATTCAAATGATGGAGTTGGAGGCGGCGGATTTATAAGCTGATGCCCTTAAATCCCAAGGATGCTGATCTATGCAGATCTTACCACAATCAATTAAAATGAAAGTATCATGTTAGCCATGTGATATCTATATGTTTTATACTTGAAAATGACACTAAATGTGTGAAGCGCTATATGTTTTTAAACTTGAAAATGACAGTAATTGATTGATAGTAATATGAATGTAGATGTGTGAATATTTGCCATTTTTATAAAGTCAACTTAAGTTGAATGTAAACGTGTGAATACTTGCTACAATATTTTTTAAAAAGTCAACTTAGTTGCCTTGTATTTGCCTATCCGTGTGTATCATTATTGAGTTTCATCTTAATTGTTTAAGTTTCCTTAATTAATAAGGGCTTTTTCGGCATTGACCCAAAATTCAGTTTTTCACTTTTCACTTGACTATTTTCTCTTTATAAGATAAGATTAATTGGATTATGTCTTCCAACATATTCCCCCCTAATCTAATTAATCTTTGTATTTCTTCAATCTTCTTGTTCCTTGATGCCTTCTTCAATCTTTCTTTCTTATATGTCTTCTTTTTATTACAGGGTGCAGTTACGTGATCGTTTTGATTGTAACTGTGACTTTTGGGCAGGTCCTTTAGCCCTTTGCTATGAAATTTGTAGACATCTTGTGAACAGAAATTTGTTCGGTGTCACTTGATCTTTCTTGATCAAATTCTGTGAATTCTGGGCAGGTATCTTTAGCCCTTCTACGTAATTTGTAGTCTTGGTACCCTGGTAGTGTTGTAATAGCACTCTGAAAAACATCTTCTTCTTGGTTAAATCCATAACCATTGTAACTAAAACGCAAATTGTGTAGTTTATTCTGGTTTTTGTTCCTTCTTTCAATTTGTATCCTCGTAACAAAACGCAAACTATGTAGTTTATTATGGTTTTGTTCCTTCTTTCAATTGGCATTGATGTAAGATTCTTGAATGATGATTGTAAACATGATTTGGGTGTTGTTTGATCCCATGTGCTCTGATACCAATGTTTCACAGCTTCTTAGGGGGTTTCCAGGATTGAATTGATCAAACAACAACATGCCAACATCATCATAGAATCAATAAAAATGAAACAAGTGATTTGGTGAACCTTTAATATGATATCATAAATATGAAAGAGTTACAATATTTGTTACAACAACATACATATATATACTAATCTAATCGGTGTGATTGAAGGAATGTGATGGTTCGAATGAACCAAAGGTTGTGTCCGTTCAAAGTTAACTACCTTTAACTGCCTATTCTAACTGCTAATAACTAACTTCCTAACTGTCATGTTTCTTCTTGTCTGGTATGTCGAATTGCAGCAGCCCAAACACAGGAATAACATGGTTTTGTTCTTTTTACAAAGATTAATTGGATTATGTTTTCCAACAAAAACTAGCCTTACAGAAAATGAGCAGCTTTGAGGGTACTTGGGAATGCTTAGTAAAACTTCTTATCAGCTTATCTTCTTAATTCATGATGTATGATGCGCGTGGATTGCAACACGCACTACGTTTTACCTCTCGAGGGATCTAGAGAAGCTTGCAATCCCCACCAGGCAGTGTACCTGACCGATGTAGTATAGTGTAGTGGCAAGTACCGGGGGATTGATCGTTCTCTCGCAGGGAATAGTGTTCGTTAGGNTGAAAAGGCACTTAATAACTTACTTTGTTCTTGTTTCTTGCTTGTGAAGATAAACATTTCCTTTCGCCAAGACTTTAAGTCTATTAAGATTAAAAACCTTCGTTGTCTTCGCGAACTGAGAATCAGATTAGTAGCTGCCAATATAAACGACATTGTGGAAATTTACGAAGTCCCAATTCTTCGTGTGTTTCATTACAGTGCCTTACCGAAGTATACATTCAGAATGGATTCATTAGGGAGCGTGCGAGAATTGGTTTTATTACGTAATCTCATAGACGATGCATTTATCGACATGATCAACACAAAATTTCCTTTTCTTGAGAGTTTGACCTTTACAGTGTTGGAGTGTAGGGTAGAAACCATTACCATTACTTGTGATTCCTTAAAGAGTTTGACTCTAAAGTTGTGCAAACATAATCAAATCAACATAAAAGTTTACGCTTTAAAGTTACTTCTTTTCTCTTACAATGGCCTGAAAATGCCTAGTCTCTTGTTTCCAACTAATACTCCCGAGCATATTACCCTCATACTAAACTTCTGTTATTCCAATAGCATTGATCTGTCGTTCTTTCTGAAAATGAGAGAAGCGCTCATCAGTTTATCAAGTAGCTTTGACATTGAAATAATAAATTTTAATGTGGCATTCAACACTGACATTGATGATCTCAGAAGACGGGTTCCTTCGTTTCCAACTAATAACGTGCAACAGCTGTCGTTTACACAAGATTCTGATCTAGACATGTGGAAGCACTCAACACTGTTTGATATATTTTTTTCGATTTGCTATCCCCATTATGTTAACGCACATTATTGGCCGTCGGATTATTTTAGGATGTTAATATGCAATAACTACTTGTATAAGCAAATGGTAAGGCGGGTGATGGCAAAGAAAAGGTCTGAGCTTAAAGATGTGGAAATAAAAAATCTTCGCAATGGAAAATGGGAAAGCCTGGCAAATTTTTGTAGAAGTTTTCATGAGGAGGCCAATGACTACAATTCAGATGAGTTCAAGTTAACTTGGTGTTCTTGAAGGAACTTAATTAATGGGCTCTGCTCATCATCTTCGGTCTAGTGTGTTTTGCTCATCATTGGACTCAAAATGTCCCCTAAAAACGTAACATTTTTTGTCTCATCAATGTACAACCAATAAGCAGTTTTGTGAGTGTTTGGGATTACCTATCTAGTTATATGTGAGTGTAATAAGATATTTTGAATATATAAGCAGTTTTATCGGACTATTTCAAAACCTTAATAAGAAAATGCACATTAGCAGTTTTTATACTTTTAAGAGAGACTAGTTTGCCAAAATCACCTTATGTCATAAGTCAAGCTAGTATCGGTCATGTAAACATTTCGAGTATATGACTCAACGTCAATATTACTCAACGTCAATGCCTGAAAGATACTTGTAACTGTTATAATGATAGAAACCTCGTAGGAGATATGTTTTATTCATATAATATTTATAGAGTACATAGCATAATGAAACCCTGATGGACCCAACCCCACATACCGGGTTTGGGCCTTATTTATCATCTAATAGTAACCACCAGGAAGTATAGTTGCAAGACCACCGTTGAATCCTACAACTAGGTGACCGAAGAAAGCATCGGTTATATACAGATCACTTGTTTTATAGTTGAAGCTAAGAGCCAATGGTTTCCCACATATTGGTCCTAAGCTCAGATCATTTGTACCATCACATAGATCCTTAGTCCTAAAAAAATAATATCAAAATTTTACCAAGCAATTAATTAAGCGACTTAGATGGTAACATCTCTTTGAAACAGCGACGCAAATGGCGACAAGAAATACTGAAGTCGCAAATTTATAGCGACTTATTTTATGAAGTCATTATACTAGTCGCTCTTTTTAGCGACACATGTCACGAGTCGCAAAAAATTTGCGACTCGTTTACAGCGACCCATCACTTAAAATCCTAAATTCGCAATCATAAAATACGTTGCTAAGAAAGTCGCTAAAAGACTTTTTTCTTGTAGTGACAGCTGACAATTGCTTCTCCATTTTTGGGATAAAAATATTGCTTAAGCTTGATGCAAAGTACGCATACTGACTTATATGTACGTACATTTGTGTTTATTGGATAATTGGATTATCCATGTACGTTTCCTTAACTGGAATTGCTTAGTAAACCGCTTGTTCTTTCTTCTTTTATCATATACTTACTTATTTAGCCTATTCCTCCACAGGAACCCTTTTTATTTATTTATTTATAAATGAACAACTACAATATTCAATCGACCATTCGACCATAGAAGTTGGGTCGAATTAATAAATGGATAGGGCCCCAAAGCTTCAATTCATTTCATTTTTTTAGGGAAAGAAAAAGCAACGAGCTTCCTTTCTTAATTTGAACGATTACCCGATCTTATTAGACGATAATACACATAACAACCACACCTTGATATTTTACTTTGCAATATTTCTAAGGCAAACTTTGCCAAAACTATTTAGAATTATACGTTTATAAGACAATATTTCGGGGAGAAGTGGCTGAATTTTTTTTTGGAAAGAAGTATGATTGATTGATAATCACATAAAGTGTGAAATAAAACAAAAGCATACAATCAAAACACAACCACCTTTATAGATTAAAAACTTAAGTTCGTTTGCTTTAAATCAAGGAAATTTCATGGCGTATAATTTGTATCTAAATAACCTTTAGCTTAATCAACTTTACATAATAAATTTACTACTGTACTTGATAACAAGTCAACAACCATATTATATATTCTCTATATATACTAATTGTGTTGATGCTCTTTTAAAAAATGTTTTTTTTTGGGCCTGCCCCTTGAGCCCATTTTTGACCCCTTTATGGAGCTACAGATTTGCCCAACATGAATAGAAAAATACTTTCTGACCAAATTGAATAAATGTTATGAAGCCACATATTTGCCCAAAATAAAATAGTACTCCTCCGTAGTTTGTTACCACCGCTGGAAATACTACTAAAAAATTAGTGCATAACCAACCCTCCAAACACTGATAAAAAATTAGTTTCGCAAAAATGATTTGTTATCAGATCTTTTCGTTTGTATCGGACATATTCGCCCAATGGGTTTTAGACCCGAATGGGTATTCACTATATGATAATTAAAAAAAAAAAAACATAAAAAAAACAAAATTCACCCTGAACTATACAGTAACTTGCAAAAATCACCCTAGACTTTTAACTATTTGCAATTTTTTCATATAACAAACTTTATTTATCAAATACCTAACAGATATCTCGCGATTTCATGAAGAAAAAAAATCCGCCAGAAACATCTTTCGATGACGAACAAAAAGAGCGAAATATTGATATATTTTTTACTTACGCATGATTATATAAAAAAATGTAAATTTTGATATATATCTAAAATAAAAGAATTTTTATGCCCCTATTTAATCGACAAAATATTCTAACGATACCCGGACTGAATCAGAATTGACGCAAAAAAGACCCGCCGCAACACGGCGGGCGCCCACAACTTGTTTATTACTATGCTAGTGTATTATACACTTATGTATTAAAAAATTCATGTTTTAATTTACCGGAGTCAACCCATAAGGCCCGTTTGAATAATAAAAATTTAGCTCGTTTGCTCAAAAGAAAGGTTAGTGACGACTTTTCATGGTTACACGTATAGCTAAAGTATTTTGTCATTCCCGGAACATATTTTAATTAGTGATGAGTGACCATGCATTATGCATTAATGACAATCTGTGAGTGATGATCGGTGACCGAGCATACTTTCACTTTGAGGGTGTTTCATTTGTTAGTGACAAATCACGTTGTTACAAATGGGTAACTAATCTTTTAGTTACTATGTCATGTAGTTACCAATTACATATATCTTTAAGTTCATTATTCTCATGGAATCAGTCTCCCCACTCTTAGCGTTTACCTTAAGAAGGGTATGATTTGTCTACATTTTCCACCTACTCATACCTTGTTCACACAGTTTCAAATTAAGTTTATATTATGTATATTGTTATATTAAGATACTTAAATCTTCACATCTTACAGAAGATGTTATCCTATAGACTAAACTTAGGCTTACCATGAATTCATGATGATGACAAAATGACACAAACGTAAATCAAGCTATGCTTTCTAGTTTATAATTTTTCTCTCTTTCACGTACATGAATACTTTTTTCTAAAGTCTGGCGTGTGCCTTGTAAACATTCACATTCAAATATACGAAAAAGTGTGTCTAATTTCTTAATAAGTTTACAAGGCACACACCGGACTTTATACCAGTGTGTTAATAAGCCTAGCTTAAAAGCATATATATTTGGTCACTTTGTTGCATACTGACACATTTTATATGTCACGAAACATGGCATTGTAACACTTTTTGATTCCGTCACAATTAGTAGGGACAATAACTAGCCTACATTGAGCATCTGGTCTGCCCACAACCTAAAGTTTTCATAAACGAATATGGTGTTAAATTTCGAAGCAAACTGTCTCCTAAAAGTACAATTTCCGAAAATAGAAATCTCAAAAGGGTCAAAACAATTATAATTGGCTTACTAGATTTTTTCTTTTGTAACAAGCCACCAAAAGTTGAACTAGAAGGAATCGAAGGAGTGCTTTATTTTTCAAAGGAAGTCACCCTTGAGCAGTGGCGTACTCTTTCTACATGCACCCACAATGGCTAGTTAATGTTAACCATGTCTCTTTACATACCAAAATCGGCTCTTGAGAGTTAAGAATTAGTTCTTCATAAACAGCAGAAAATGCATTTTGATAATAAAGGTCGAACAATAAACATTATTGTAATTTATTTGTGAAACAAATATTTCAGTTACATCACCATATATTATAGTAGTACAGTGAGTTAAGGCCATTCAATATTGGGTTAATCCCAATCTACCCGAATCCAACCCATTTAAGAGGTCAAACCCGAAAGTCAAAGTCAAAGCAAAAGTCAGAATATATTAACAAGGTTGGTAGAAGAAAAAACGTTGGGTATGGTTAGTGAGGACGAGGCGACAATATGGAACAAATGGGTGCCAAAAAAAGTCAATATATTCGTGTGGATGGCGCTAAAGGGTAGGCTTCCGGTTCGTGAAGAGTTAGACAAGAGGGGCATTGATTTAGACTCATTATTATGCCCTTCGTGCGGCGACATGGTGGAATCCTGTTCTCATTGCTTGGTCATGTGTAACTTTGCTATGAGCGTGTGGGAAAAAAAATTTAGTTGGAGGAAGATTGGGGTCGTTAACGCTTTTTCCATTGAGGAACTCTTTTCTTCTAATGGGAACGCTAATATCCCTAGTCATTCATCTAGAATGTGGCAAGCGGTGATTTGGACATCCGGGTACTTTATTTGGAAAGAAAGAAATGCGCGTGTTTTTAAATGGAAAGCTACAAGTCTAAACAAAATAGTGCAAGATATCCAACTTAAAAGTTACGAGTGGATCGTGAGAAGATCCGAAAAGAAAAGTGAGATAAATTGGAATCATTGGCTTTTTGATCCGGTAAAATGTCGAGTTTGAAGATTCTGCAGTAATGTTTTATTGGGTGCAGTCTGGTCTGGATTGTCAAAATGGGGTCTGGATTGTCAAAATGGGATCTGCAGTTTATTAGGAAGTATGCCCATGGGGCCTGCTTTCTGCCCTGCAACTGATATTGCCTCCTTTCCTTCTGTACTGTTACTACTGCATTTTTCATTGAGAGATAGTTCTGGTCATGTGTGATTCGTGGGTCATGCATGTGCTTGTGTCTTTGTGTGGCCTGCATTATATCTAGTAGGATACTTTGCTTTTATGTTTATTAAGCATTTTAGTTTTGCCTTAGTTTTAGTTGTTTTGGCTGCAATTAGTGTATGCTTGTATTGTTTTTTTTTGGTCCACTATCCTTAAGCATCTTGTTAATATAGTGGACGCCTTTGTTTTGAATTTTGTTGTGTTTCGGTTTGGAAATATATTGCCTTTCAAAAAAAAAATTGGAACTTGGAAGGTATCATGGTCAAGGCAGTTAGTTTTAAGTGCATTTCGTGCCACTTCCTCTATTAGCAGTAATTGCATAATAACTTGGAAATGTCTACATATATTCAGTTTGTTGTCTACTTACCATGTTTTCCATCCTATTCGATTGATTTAGCCAGCATAGCCTTCGAAAACAGTAAAGGTTGCTTACTTGGACTACGCAAGGGCTCATTAGAGAACTCATAAATCATGAATTCCAAATGATACAATAATATGTTGCATTACATCATATTCTCTTCAATTAATGAGAAGATACTTACATCATATCATTCTGCTGGAAGATCCAAACCCAATCAAGCTTTGCTGGTATGCCACAATTCTTGTATGCTCCTAGATGAGGTATGATGTGGTACAAGTTGTCGAGACTCTTGTGAATAGGAGAGGTAATCCCTATCACCGGCTTTTTATAAATGACATTTATGATGCCCTTAGGTCTAAAACATTACTTGTTAAATGGATTCATATTCTACTATTATAAATGACATTTATGATGCCCTTAACGTTTTTTGCTTTAAAAAGACATAGTGTTTTTGGCTGAAGACTTTTGGGTAAACATGTGTTTCAGATCAACACAACGTCGTATTCAGGTACACATATGGGTTGGGTTGACCCGCTTATACTTTTTTTTCCCCTATGCCTTCCTTATTAGAATGATAATATAAATAACTTTCTGTATTCGATAACAAGAGTGAAAACACGTATCATGCAACGTCAACTATTAAATACAAAAGAGAACAAAAAAACACGTTAACTCTGATATAATGAGAGCATGACCAAAGCTAACACAAAAAATGTATGGTCATAAGATTCTCATAAATAGAACATTACCAAAAATTGTGAATAGCCTTACTCAACTTCAAACGGCCACTGTGATAAAAGTTAGGTTTGAGCCTTATTACACAGCAGTTGCATCTTGCATGAATTTATCTACCTAATCACAGTTCCATATGTCATAGAGTTGCAGGGCCAAAAAACAGCAGATGTGAGCATTGTTGGAAATTTAATGACAAAACAATAGTTAAAGTCAGAAGATTAGTGTTAGAAATTGTAGTTAGAATAGTTTAGTGTGTATTATGTAAAATCTGTAAGCCCAATGAATATGGGCTGGGTCATAATGGGTAGAAACCGTTATATAGTTTAGGGCTACAACAGTTGGAAGTTATTATAACGTTTGGTGAAACGTTGTGTCCTTTGTGAAGACACCGTTTCAACTTGTATATATAGGATCAGATTCTGTAAAACAATTCAACCCATTCAATTATCAATATCAGTTATTTGGGTTCACAATCTCTCTTGTTTCATCTTTATTTATTCTTGTTGATATACACATGATGTTTGTTTGATCATATTCGATCCTGGAATATGGAGATTAAAGACCTGTCAACAAGCATTCTGATCCTGATGAATTCAGCCACACAAACGACACGATATCCAAAGAGAGCAAATTTTAGTAACCTAATTGATTTAACAGTTACAATGCGAGAATTGACATGCTCATCTATAATTAAAGATCATCTATAGAATGTGGTAAAACAAAATAAGCCATCTGTTAACATATAAAATTCTTTGCATTCTTCACAAGGCAGAACATCTTTATTAGCCAAGTCAATAATAAACACTCACAAACATCTGCTACAAACTTCTTCTCGCTAAACTTGCTTATAAAAATATCAACCGCGGATTCATCACTCGTGAATTAATGAAAAAACTCTGTAGCTGTCAGGATATCTACCACGTCGATCTGAACCTTTACGAAATTGAAGACCTTTAGTTTCCAAACGAGAGAGAGCCTACCAATGGAAAAAGAACATTATTAAAGCAGTGCAATGAATATAAAACCCAAGTGAAAAGAAAAGAAAAAAAAGACATTTACATCTAAACAATTATAATCCCCAAGTGCAATCTCGTTGACATGGCCAAGGCTTGATAAAAGTCCTTCGAGCAATTCTTCTTCTATATCATCTCGATCTCGTCCAAAATCATTTCGATATCGTGCAATATCTTCCGAAAAATGGTTGCTTCCCAGGTAATTCAAGTCAGCTTTGACTAAAGAAGACACATTTTCCAACACAAACTTCTCCAAATACATCTTTCCAGTTATTGTTAGTGACAATATATAAGGAGCATTGATTTCTAATGTATCTATATAATTCTCCCCAGGTTTCCTATATCTGTAACCATGGAGCACCAAGTTCTTAACACTCCTTGAAGTAACATCAATCCGCCAAAAACCACAACACCACTTCAACTTTAAAGTTTCCAAACAAGGACTTTCAGAAAATATTATTTCAATTGATTCTTCGTCTAATTCCCCCCTTTCAATACATAAAAACGTAAGTTTATCCATGCAAATAGCACCATTAGGAGGATTAAATACACAACGTGAAAGTTTCATACTTATAGGACCTGAATTGTACAAAAACAACTCATCATCATAGCTAAACGTTTCATAAGTTTCCAAATCGCATGACAAATGCTCAAGTACTCCAAAGTCTCCAATCAAGGACTTCGGGATATGCCCATCAAGATAACAGTCGTTCAACTCAAAAATTTCCATACAAGGACTTCCAGATAATATTTTTCCAATGGAATCTTCATCTAATGTCCCTTTGTCAATACATAGAAACTTAAGTTTATCCCAACGAATAGTATCATTAGGAGGAAAAAATGCAACTTTATCCCAGCGAATAGCATCATTAGAAGGATTAAATGCACAATTTGAAAGTTTCATACTTATAAGACATGAATTGTTGAAAAACAACTCATCGTCACAGGACTGACAATACCTAAAGTAGCCCTCTATCCTTAAATCAATCTCTTGAACGTTACGCGTAATAGCATAATGTATCCAACTATTGACTTGCGACGTAGGCTGGCGCTCGTCTAAATTTTGAATTTTAAGTTTAAATTTTTTAAGGTTCACATCGGTAGAACATTGAGTTAGGGTTTTGTCGATAAACGAATAACTTCCATATTTGGTGACATCCTTCTCTATGAAAAGGAGAGTAGGAAGTCGAGTCCAAAGATATCGCCATTGTTTGGAGATAGTAGTAGTTGTTTTAATCACCTCTTTTGTGGACATTAATCTCTCTTCTGCTGGTTTTTCTTTGTCCATAATTTTGATTCTAGAGATGATTTCGAGTAATAAGTGATCAGGCAACGAACTGATTCTATCTTCGTCCGCCATGATTTTTGGATAAATTTAGGGTTATGAAGTTATGATGGTCGAAGGTAATCGATATTGGAGTATTTATAAAGCGTTAACTTGGAGTGAAAGTAATAAAATATTACTAGTACGTGATAAGGAAAGGGAATAAGACTCCTAATTAATTAAGGAAAATATTATAACTATTCATTATTTGCAAAAGACCCCTGAACTTGTTAAACCGCTTTGTATGAATGAGGTTAGTTAATATTTGTGTGAAACTACATGTACATAAATTGTGTAAGAACAGACAATACAACACATCAATTGCAATGGAGATGGATTTAGAGGTGGTTTCATGAGCAAGCACATATTGTAGTTTTTATTTTGTATATATGAACTGGTTTTTTGTTGCATGAATTAAAAGGCATATATATTGATTCATTTGTGGACGTCTTTTTAGTTGATTATTAGTAATCAAGTAGATATCACGGGTAAATAAAATGTAAACTNTTTTTTTTTTTTTTTTTTTTTTTTTTTTTTTTTTTTTTTTTTTTTTTTTTTTTTTTTTTTTAAAGTTTTTCCGAGCTAATAAGGAGATTCTTTGAGGAAATTGCAATGGAGATGGATTTAGAAGCGGGTTCATGAGCGACCACATATTTTAGTTTTTAGTTTGTATGAACTGGTTTTTGTTGCATGAATTAAAAGGCACACTGATTCATTTGTTGACTTCTTTTTAGTTGATTATTAGTAATCAATTAGTAGATATCACGGGTACATAAAATGTAAACCTAGCAAAAAGTCGTACATGCATTACGTTTTATTGTTGTACAATCGACATGGCATGTTATTTGTCGAAATGGTTTAATCACTCCATGTGATTTTGTGTTACAAAACAATAAGATTAGATGATTAATGGTGTAATCACATGCAACTATTTGATAAAAAATTTCAATCAGATGATTTATAAAAGAATTTAGAGTTAACTACATTTTTGGTCCTTGTGGTTGTATCAAAATCTCACTTTTGGTCCAATTTTCAAAAGTCGAGAGATATCAGTCCAAAAGGCATAGTTTGGTTCCGGTTTTGGTCCAATTTTCTAACGGAGTTAGTTTAGTCGTTAAGTCTAATTGTAAAGTGGCAACATTAGTCCTTTAACCTAACGGTCGTTTGCAACGTTCGTCCTTTATAGCAAAGATCGTTTGCAATGTTTGCACCGTTAGTCCTTTCAGTTAGTTAGTCTTTAAAAAAAATCTAAAAAAAAAATCGAAAAAAAATTCTAAAAAAATGGTTTTTTTTTTTTTTTTTTTTTTCCAAAAAAAAAAAATAATTTGGAAAAAAAATTATAATAAAATTTTTTCTTAAAAAATTCTAAAAAAAAATTTTTTGACGAAAATTTTTTTTTCCAAAAAAATAATTTGAAAAAAATTTTCTAATAAAATTTTTTCTAAAAATATTCTAAATTTTTTTTTGACATAATATTAAATAGGGGTAATACCAAATTAAAGCATCATACTTGGAAAAAAAAAACTCTTTTGAGTAGCGATTTTTTTTTTCCTCATTGGTGTACTAAACTTGCATTTTATTACAAAAATACGTACTTTGTACTATTTTCTGACCTTTTTATGACATTTTTGCCCCTGACTTTGTACTAATTAAAGCATCATAATAAAAGAGGTGAATACACGCCCTAAGTCAGAAAATATGGATCGGCTGCTATGGTTGGCTTAAAAGTTAGTGGTATGATTATGGAAATTCGTGGACATGACTAGTATAGTAGTTGTAACTTGATTGCCTAAAAGTGGTCCAAAATTGTCCTTTTCAGTCATCTATCTTACAATTGGAAGCAAGTTAAGTGAGCTGGCATTAAGTGGTTGGAAGGGCCTTATCAAAAGTATACAAGTAGATGATGCCTTAAAGTCACATAAGGTACAGCCAAGTGATGCAGTCGAGTCGTTTGAAGCAGTGGTTGCAGCCGATGATGCGCGTTGTTCAGAGATTGGTGCATCGGTTCTTAGAGCCGGTGGTCATGCTGTTGATGCTGCGGTTTTGGTTGCTTTGTGTGGTGGCGTTGTGAATCCGATGGCTAGTGGTATTGGAGGGGGAGGGTTTATGGTCGTTCGATCAGCAGATACATTGCAAGCACAAGCATTTGACTGCAGGGAAACCGCTCCCTCGGCTGCTTCACAGGTACTTATAAGTCTTTTCGTTTTCTCGAAACAACATAATTTAATACAACGTTTAAGCATATATGCATGCAACATATTATTCATGGTTAAGCATGTACCAAACATAAAAATAAACTACGTGTGAAATGTCTTGATGACATCTTTTGTTTTTTTT
>LBNU01038144.1:198166-214931 GCA_014162995.1 Artemisia annua | reverse complement strand
TAATAAAATTTTTTCTTAAAAAATTCTAAAAAAAAATTTTTTGACGAAAATTTTTTTTTCCAAAAAAATAATTTGAAAAAAATTTTCTAATAAAATTTTTTCTAAAAATATTCTAAATTTTTTTTTGACATAATATTAAATAGGGGTAATACCAAATTAAAGCATCATACTTGGAAAAAAAAAACTCTTTTGAGTAGCGATTTTTTTTTTCCTCATTGGTGTACTAAACTTGCATTTTATTACAAAAATACGTACTTTGTACTATTTTCTGACCTTTTTATGACATTTTTGCCCCTGACTTTGTACTAATTAAAGCATCATAATAAAAGAGGTGAATACACGCCCTAAGTCAGAAAATATGGATCGGCTGCTATGGTTGGCTTAAAAGTTAGTGGTATGATTATGGAAATTCGTGGACATGACTAGTATAGTAGTTGTAACTTGATTGCCTAAAAGTGGTCCAAAATTGTCCTTTTCAGTCATCTATCTTACAATTGGAAGCAAGTTAAGTGAGCTGGCATTAAGTGGTTGGAAGGGCCTTATCAAAAGTATACAAGTAGATGATGCCTTAAAGTCACATAAGGTACAGCCAAGTGATGCAGTCGAGTCGTTTGAAGCAGTGGTTGCAGCCGATGATGCGCGTTGTTCAGAGATTGGTGCATCGGTTCTTAGAGCCGGTGGTCATGCTGTTGATGCTGCGGTTTTGGTTGCTTTGTGTGGTGGCGTTGTGAATCCGATGGCTAGTGGTATTGGAGGGGGAGGGTTTATGGTCGTTCGATCAGCAGATACATTGCAAGCACAAGCATTTGACTGCAGGGAAACCGCTCCCTCGGCTGCTTCACAGGTACTTATAAGTCTTTTCGTTTTCTCGAAACAACATAATTTAATACAACGTTTAAGCATATATGCATGCAACATATTATTCATGGTTAAGCATGTACCAAACATAAAAATAAACTACGTGTGAAATGTCTTGATGACATCTTTTGTTTTTTTTGTTTTTTTTTTTTCATTGTTACACATAATATGTACCAAAATAATCTTGACGACAAATATTCCGGAGCACTATCAATGGGTGTTCCAGGCGAGATAGCCGGTCTTTACAAAGCATGGTTACAACACGGTCGAATGCCATGGAAGACTTTGTTCCAGCCAGCTATTAGTCTAGCCAAAGATGGGTTTATAGTAGCTCCTTATCTTGCCAATTCACTATCGACCTATGCTGATGGGATAAAAAAAGACCCAGGCCTAAAAAGAGTGTATGCTCCAAATGGGGAAGTTTTACAGGCGGGTGAAACGTGCTATAACTATGAACTTGGTTTGAGCTTAGAAGCTATAGCAGAAGAAGGTCCCGAAGCTTTTTACAATGGGACTATAGGAGAAAAGTTGATCAAGGATGTTCGGTCTGCAGGTGGGATATTGACAATGGAGGATCTAAGGAACTATGAGGTGAAAGTTACCGATGCAGTTGAAGTGAACACGATGGGGTTCAAAATATTCGGGATGCCACCCCCGTCAAGTGGTACACTTGGACTAGCTTTGGTATGTTCTATCACAAATGTATATTGAAATAAGTGATCTATGAATGCAGTATAAACTCAGTACCACATTCAGAAAACTTATTCTAGTATAGAGGTGGTAATTTCGACAGGGTTATTTATAGACGACCAATTTGAGTCGTGTTATATCTCAAATGGGTCAAATTTGAAACAGCAAAAATGGAATGGGTCAAGTATTATGAAAGTTTCCCTGAGTCTATTTTGACCCATTACCCACCCATCTTGCCACCTCTTATTATCCGAAGCAATATTGATTTATGACTGTGTTGCTGAATATGCAGGTATTAAATATCTTAAATAGCTACGAGAACACAAATGATGCAAACGGACCAATAGGTTTACACCGATTCCTCGAAGCATTAAAACATATGTTTGCACTTCGCATGAATTTGGGTGACCCCGATTTTGTTGATATAAGTAAGACTGCATCAGAAATGCTTTCCCCTTCATTCGCGAAGAAAATCCAACAACGAATTTTCGACAACACCACTTTCCCTTCTGAATATTACATGCCCGGGTACATAATTAAGTTTATATTTACTCTCATTCATTGCTTAGTTAACGATTAGTCTGTTTATGCTAAAAACTAGAACTGTTTATCGAATTGTGAATATACTAGGTGGAGTCAGATTGAAGATCATGGTACGAGTCATTTTTGCATAGTAGATGCAGATAGAAATGCTGTATCGATGACGACCACTGTAAACTATCCATTTGGAGGCGGTATTTTATCTCCCTTGACCGGAATAGTGCTAAATAACGAAATGGGTGACTTCTCGGCACCTACAGAAATATCCCCCGACAGCCTTCCTCCCTCCCCTACAAATTTTATCAGTCCAAACAAGAGACCATTGTCTTCCATGACTCCTGTCATCATTGTCAAGGTAAATTTGACTCCGAAAGTCAACCACAAAATTTTTCCAATCTTATATTCCTAATAACTAATTTTAAAGACTGTTGCGCCGGTTCTAAAAATTTGAACCTTGACTTTTGAAAAATTCTTTGACAGGGTGATCAACTGGTTGGGGTGATCGGAGGGAGTGGCGGGATGTACATAATTCCAGCAGTTATTCAGGTCTTCCTTAACCACTTCATCCTAGGAATGGAGCCTTTATACGCTGTTCAATCTCCAAGAGTATACCACAAGGTATTTTCTTTTTTTCTATTTTTTTTAACGCAGAAAAAATCACCCATAGTGTGCCTTTTGACGCACATTTAGATGTCTAATTCTTTGAAACTAGACGTCACAAAGTGGGCACGCTTTTGGACCTGTTCGCGCCCATTTTGCCCGTCGCTTACTAGTTACTTTTAAGAATTGACAAACTAGAGATAAAACTGAACCCTATTCGACCTTCATAAATAATCGGGTCAAAATTGCCATCTCTATTTGAGACATTCTCATTTGTCTCGTTTTATGCAGTTGATACCAAATGTGGTATACTACGAAAACTGGACAGTGATCGATGGTGATCATATTGAGCTTTCAGATGACCAAAAGAAATTTTTAATAGAAAGGGGACATGTATTGCAGTCAAAATCAGGTGGAGCAGTAAGTCAACTAATTGTTCAAACGCTAAAGAAACCGATTGAGAACAGAAGAGTGTCTTACAATCATAAACAAGTTTTGAAAGGGATGCTTACTGCTATAAGTGATCCAAGGAAAGATGGTAGGCCTGCTGTGTGTTAAGAATCACCACTTTCACAGTGATCGGTATGGATTTGATATAGGGGTGGAATAGGAATGACTATAAGTTGAGGTATCAATCTCATAAATGTTGTTTGGTAGGATAATTAGATAAAAAGTGTAGTATAAATTATGTGAGGAGAAGTGGCGGGCCCGGGAACGAAACAATGATATACTACTCTTTTGGTGCCTATCAAGTATGGAATAAATTTGTATATCATTTTTTATTTTGATAGTCATTCCGGGATACCAAACACTTTGAATCGGAATGATATTCATTCCTCCATTCCGATTGGGGGATACCAAACGCACCCTAAATCATTCAGGATTTTCCACTAAAAATCTTATGTAAATATGAAGTACAATAACTGGAAAGTATCATGGTCAAGGCAGTTTTAAGTGCATTTTGTGCCACTTCCTCTATTAGCAGTAATGGCATAATTATAATAACTCGTTGGATATGTCGATTTCCACTCCAAGAAAGCTCTATGCAAAGATAACTTCGAAATGTCTACATATATTTAGTTTGTTGTCTACTAATTACCATGTTTTCCATCCTATTAAATTGATTTGGCAAGCATGGCATTCGAAAACAGTAAAGATTGCTTACTTGGACTACGCACAGGTTCAAAGATACTTAAAGTTAATATAGTAAAAGAGTGTCTTACAATACACCTATTCATTACCATTTCCTCTAGCATGAAGTGAGCTTTCTCCGGTTCGAACATGATGTCCAGTTCAAAACCAAAAAGTACAAATGAAATGAACAGACACAAAATGTCAACAAATAAGGTGAAGCACAGATGCAAACTTTGCAAAACAGGTTCATGTTGAAAGTGGTTGTATTTAGGTACACGTAAAATAGTCACTGTTAGGTGATTTTAGTGTCACCTATTTATTTTAGTATAATGGAAATGATACGTGTGTGATGGTGTTCGTACATAAGTTCTAATACAAGCAAGGAGGTGCGGAGTGCACACTTGTATTAGTCTAAGTTGTTCCCAGTGCTTACTTGAAGGACCGTTTACGGAAATGACAAAACTTGTCAACTGCTAAAGGGTAACTGAATTTCAGTTGTTTTATAGACAGGAATCTATCATATTTGAATTACACACAAAAAAAGAATTTGAATTCTCTCTAATCATCAAAAACTCAGAACTCTGAATTTTGCCTGATTCAAAGTTTGCTTCGTGTCTTATCCACATAATTTGAATTTCGTGTAACCCAGGCATCTAAGGGTTTATTGGGTTAATCCCAATCTACCCGAATCCAACCCATTTAAGAGGTCAAACCCGAAAGTCAAAGTCAAAGCAAAAGTCAACTCGGGTCATAACTGCTTTTTGGCAGTTACAAATTAACAAACACAACCATTCGAATGGTTACAACCATTCGAACCAACACACCCTTTCACTTGCATCTTTTCATACTTTATATATAGATAGGATTCTGTAAACATTACTACATGATGACATATTATTACTTTGATTAATACAAAACCATTTCAAAGCATATCGTGTACAATTATTGATATATTGTGACTTGCACGTTAGACCAACAAAGATCCGACGTTGAGGCCAACAGGGTTGAAATATCAAATTCGGAAAGTGAATACACGATTCACGAAGAATCTGTGATCCAGAAACACCCTTATAGTTTTAGTTTTTCTAACAATCGAATTTGATATTTCCTGTTTCTGTAATCATGAGTGGCGATTCTGTGAAGGAGATGACCAGTAAGTTTGGGAAATTGGAGAAGTTCCAGGGAAATGATTTTCGTAGATGGCAGAAGAAGATGCATTTTCTGTTGACAACATTGACAGTGGTCTATGTGTTGAGTACCCCGCAACCAGAAGTGATCGAGAATGAAACTTTGGAGCAAGCCAGGAGGCGTGGCAAATGGGAGAATGATGATTACATATGTCGTGGACATATTCTAAATGGTATGTCTGATTCCTTGTTTGACATCTATCAGAATGTTGAAAGTGCACGAGAATTGTGGGATTCTTTGGAATCAAAGTATATCGCGGAAGATGCTTCAAGTAAGAAGTTCTTGGTTAGCGATTTTAACAACTATAAGATGACAGATTCTCGGCCTGTGATGGAACAATACATTGAATTGCTCCGAATCCTTGGTCAATTCACGTGACATAAAATGAATATGGATGAATCCATTGCAGTTTCTAGCGTGATTGATAAACTTCCACCAAAATGAAGAGTTGTCGTTGGTACAACTTGGTAGTCATTTGAGGATTGAGGAATCACTCCGGGTGCAAGAAAATGACAAAGGGAAAGGCAAATCTATGTTGGACAGCCCTCTGTTCACATGGTTGAAGACAACAAGAAAAAGGATAATAACAACAAAGGAAACGGCAAGAAACGTAAGTATGATGGTCCTGATAAATCCAACAAGAAATCCAAGGAATTGGTTTGTTGGAGATGTCACAAATTTGGTCATATGAAACGTGATTGTCGTGTGAAACTTGGTAACAATGGTACTGGAACAAGTGGAAGTGGAAGTGGACAAGGAGGGTCTAGTGCCCAAGGTCCACCGAAAGGTCAGATTATTCATAATCTTTATTATTCCGCCCTGAATAATGTTTCACTAGTTCCTGAAATTTCTTATGAACAGGAGGATAAAAATGACTCTTGGTGGCTTGACTCATGTGCTACTAGTCACGTGTGTAATGATGAAAGATGGTTCGAGAAAATGGAACCGATGAGTGATGGATCTTTCTTACGCATGGCGGATGAAGGAGTCAAGCCTATATTAGGAAATGGTGTTGTTAATTTGTTGTTTACTTCTGGAAAAACAATTACTCTATGTGATGTATTGTATGTACCTAAGGTTCGAAAGAATCTTGTGTCTAGTGGTTTGCTGAATCGTTTAGGTTATAAGCAAGTAATTGATTCGGATAAATATGTCCTATCCAAGTCTGGTATGTTTGTGGGATTCTGATATTATTGTGATCGTATGTTCCGTTTGAATGTTGTGAATAAATTAGTGTCTTGTGATGATTCTGCTTTTATGACATGTACTACTAATTTAGATAATTCAATGTTATGGCATGCTAGATTAGGACATGTTAATTTTAGGAGAATGTATGAGATGTCAAAACACGGATTAATTCTAGCTTTTGATATTCATTCTGAAAAGTGTGAAACATGCATGCTTACCAAAATCACTAAACAACCGTTTCCAAAGATTAGTAGGAAATCAGCCATTTTGGATTTGGTCCATAGTGATTTATGTGATTTTCATTCCACACCTTCTTTAGGAAATAAGAAATATGTTGTAACTTTTATTGATGATTCAAGTCGGTTTTGCTGTGTGTATTTATTGCATTCCAAGCATGAAGCATTGGAAAAGTTTAAAATATACAAAACTGAGGTAGAATTGCAATTAGGCATGTCGATTAAATGTCTTAGGACAGATCGCGGAGGGGAATATATTGATCCCCATTATTTTCAATCGGTTGGAATTATCCATGAAACAACGGCTCCATACACACCACAACAAAACGGTGTAGCGGAACGGAAAAATCGAGTTTTAAAGGAAATGGTCAACTCGATGCTCTCTTACTCGGGTTTGAGTAAGGGATTTTAGCGAGAGGCTATGCTTACGGCCTGTTATGTTTTGAATAGAGTTCCAAATAAAAGGAACAAAACAGTCCCATATGAACTTTGGTACAAGCAACGTCCAAATTAGAATTATCTTCGAGTTTGGGGTTGTAGAGCCGTTGTGAGATTACCCGAACCCAAAAAGCAGAATTTGGGAGAAAAGGGCATTGATTGCATTTTCATAGGATATGCAGAAAATTCTAAGGCTTATAGGTTTTGTGTTATAGAACCTAATGAGTTGGTGTCGGTTAATACCGTGATTGAGTCGCGTGATGCGATTTTCGATGAGCTGCGGTTTTCGTCAATTAAAAGGCCTAAAGATCTGACTCCTAAGAATTATGAGGATAATTCTGAAATTTTAGAAGGTTTTATGGAACAAGAACCACAACCTGTTCGGAAAAGTAAGAGAGGCCGAATTGCGAAAGATTTCGGTAATGATTTCCAACTGTTTTTGGTGGAAGGTTCTAGGGATGAAGTGGGGATGAAATATCCTTATTCTTGTCAGATTGAGGATGATCCTAAGACCTTTAAACATGCAATGGAGTCCCGGGATGTGGCATTTTGGAAGGAAGCAATTGATGACGAAATGTCGTCAATTTTAGAGAACAACACTTGGTGTTGTCTGATTTACCACCTGGTTCTAACCATTGGGTTGTAAATGGATATTTAAAAAGAAGATGAAGGTAGATGGAACCATCGATAAGTTCAAAGCTAGGTTGATCATACAAGGGTTCAAACAGAAACCCGGTATCGATTATTTTGATACTTATGCACCGGTGGCTCGTATTTCTACCATTAGATTGTTGATTGCGTTGTCTGCGATTCATGATCTTATTGTGCATCAAATGAATGTGAAAACAGCCTTTTTGAATGGTGACCTTGAGGAAGAAGTTTACATGAATCAACCAGAAGGTTTCGTTATGCCAGGTAATGAGCATAAGGTATGTAAACTTGTAAAATCATTGTATGGGCTAAAACAGGCACCAAAAATGGCATCAAAAGTTTGATGAAGTGATTTTATCAAGTGTTTTTCATTGAACCAATCCGACAAATGTATTTATAGCCGGTTTGATTCTTCCGGCTCGGGTGTGATAATTTGCCTATATGTTGATGATATGCTGATATTTGGTACGGGTCAACAACAAGTTGATGAGACCAAAGATCTATTATCATTAAAGTTTTCCATGAAAGACATGGGGGAGGCAGATGTGATCCTTGGAATAAGGATTAAACGGGTGGACAAGGGTATAGCTATAACCCAATCTCACTATATAGAGAAAATACTGAAAAGATTTAACTATAGTGAGTGTTCACCTGTTAGCACTCCCATGGATTCTAGTGTGAAGTTAATGCCTAATAAAGGCATGGGAATATAACAATTAGAATACTCTCAAGCTGTAGGTTCTTTGATGTATGCTATGACTAGCACCAGGCCTGATATAGCTTATGCTGTTGGGCAGTTGAGTAAATATACCAGTAATCCTGGTACTCAACATTGGCAAGCAGTTCAAAGGGTATTCAAGTATTTGAAGGGAACCGTGAATTATGGTTTGTCTTATTCTGCGTATCCTTCGGTTTTAGAAGGATATTCTGATGCAAGTTGGATATCTAATAAAGATCATTCTTCCACAAGTGGATGGGTATTCTTGCTAGGGGGAGGTGCCATATCTTGGGCATCTAAGAAGCAATCTTGCATTACAGACTCAACAATGGAATCTGAGTTTGTTGCGTTAGCAGCGGCTGGTAAGGAAGCAGAATGGCTAAGAAATTTAATTTATGAGATTCCATTGTGGAAGAAGCCGATTGCACCTATTTCTATTCACTGTGATAGTGCAGCTACTTTAGCTAGAGCTTATAGTCAAGTTTATAATGGCAAGTCTAGACACTTAGGTGTTAGACATAGCATGATTAGAGAATTAATCATGAATGGTGTGATTTCGGTGGAATTCGTGAGATCACAACAAAATTTGGCGGATCATCTTACCAAAAGTTTGACGCGGGACTTAGTGCACAAGTCGGTGTTGGGGATGGGATTAAAGTCTGATTAATCCTTATTGGTGAGACACCCAATTCCCCTCTAATACAACGTTAGAGGCTAAATGCAACGAGGAAAGCTCACACATATGGATTGGAACACACGTCATCAAAACATCCCAAGGTTAGTGTGTTTGAACCTGTAGATGCTAGGATGAATTTAATTCTTAATGATTCCTTTGATAAAATGTAAGCAGGTACATGAATAAGGGAATCACCTATATAATCGTGAAGTGTAGCCGTACTTCAAAAGGCTTAGGACTTGGCTTTTATACGATTATGAATGGATTGGGACATTCGGCTTAATAATAGTGTCAAGTAGTTTGTTTTAGATGATCATTTGAATTTGTGTGTATATTATCTTCAAGTATTCAAATGAGTTGACGGGTTCAATCCTTAGGACACCCCGATTCTCGAATATTTGAAATGTGTAATATGCTAAGATGAAAATTCAATCCTATGGACATTTTCATTTATGCACAAATTTGTTTATTCTATTCTTGTGTTTGTATTGTTTCATGGTTACACTAAAATGGGGGAAGATTGTTAGGTGATTTTAGTGTCACCTATTTATTTTAGTATAATGGAAATGATACGTGTGTGATGGGGTTCATACATAAGTTCTAATACAAGCAAGGAGGTGCGGAGTGCACACTTGTATTAGTCTAAGTTGTTCCCAGTGCTTACTTGAAGGACCGTTTACGGAAATGACAAAACTTGTCAACTGCTAAAGGGTAACTAAATTTCAGTTGTTTTATAGACAGGAATCTATCATATTTGAATTACACACAAAAAAAGAATTTGAATTCTCTCTAATCATCAAAAACTCAGAACTCTGAATTTTGCCTGATTCAAAGTTTGCTTCGTGTCTTATCCACATAATTTGAATTTCGTGTAACCCAGGCATCTAAGGGTCGAAATATCAAATTCGGAAAGTGAATTCACGATTCCTGAAGAATCTGTGATCCAGAAACACCCTTATAGTTTTAGTTTTTCTAACAGTCACGCCGGGTTGGGTTGACCGGGTACTGTTGCATTTCTTATTATTAAAGTGAAGTACTATCAGAATGATAATATAAGTATCCTTTATATTCGACAACAAGAGTGAAAACACCTATCATACAACGTCAACTATCTAATACAATAGAGATAACAAAAAAAACAGAGCTAAAATCTGACATGATGAGAGCATGACTAGAGCCAACATAAGAAACGTATAGTCATAAGACTCGCATGATCCATACTGCAGATAATATGTATCACAAAATACATTAAATACCAATTGACAACAATAGAACATTACCAGAAATTGTGAAGAGTCTTACATACTTAACTTCAAGCGCCCACTGTGATAAAAGTTATGTTTGCTAGCTGGCCGTATTACATGGCAGTTGCATGAATTTATCTACCTAATCACAATTCCATATGTCATAGAGTTGTAGGGCCAGAAACTGCAGATGTAAAGAATCCATTTATATGTGAGGATTCTGTTCTGCCAGCCAAACAAACGACATGATATCTAAAGATTCTTCCACCCATTTTAGTAACTTTACACCTGTGACATCTGAACCGAATTGATTTAAAAATTATAATGCGAGATATGACATGCTCATCTACAACTACAGATTCTTCCATCCGTAGGGTTCTGGTTAAACAAAATTAAATAAGCCAACTATTAACATATAAAATCCATTGCATTCTTCACTAAACCAGAATAAATTTTAAGCCAAGTCAATAATAAACACACACAGACATTTGCTAGACACTTCCTCTCGCTTGAAACTATCATCTATGGCCTCATCACTCATGAATTAATGAAAAAATTCTGAAGGTTGGGGCAAACCTCATCGAGGACGATGAGTCCCTAAGGGGGGGTGATTTTAACATCCTAGGCAAATCCCACATCGGCTGTGGCTTGGAGTGATGCTGGGTATATAAGTAATATCTTGGCCTTACTAGACACAACGCGTTTTGTGGTCTACTGCGAGTGGGGTTCTTAGGAACTGGCAGTTAAGCGTGCTCATGTGAGAGTAGCACTGGTATGGGTGACCTGCCGGGAAGTCTCACATGAGGGCCACAAAGCAAAGCCGTGAGCCTGCGGGCAAAGCGGACAATATTGTTGTCTGAGTAGGCGGGATGTTACAAGGGCGGGGTGTTACAATCATAAACAAGTTTTGAAAGGGATGCTTACTGCTATAAGTGATCCAAGGAAAGATGGCAGGCCTGCTGCGTGTTAAGAATCACCACTTTGACAGTAATAAAACATTTAATCATTCAGGATTTCCCACTAGAAGGTAGTATTCTTATGTAAATATGAAGTACAATAATTGATTTGGCCAGCATGGCATTCGAAAACAGTAAAGATTGCTTACTTGGACTACGCACAGGCTCAAAGATACTTAAAGTTAATATAGTAAAAGAGTGTCTTACAATACACCTATTCATTACCATTTCCTCGAGCATGAAGTGAGCTTTCTCCAGTTCGAACATGATGTCCAGTTCAAAACCAAAAAGTACAAATGAAATGAACAGACAAAAAATGTCAACAAATAAGGTGAGGCACAGATGCAAACTTTGCAAAACAGGTTCATGTTGAAAGTGGTGGTATTTAGGTACACGTAAAATAGTCACGCCGGGTTGGGTTGACCTGGTTACACTTTTTTGTCCCTATTTTATAAATAACTGTTGCCTTTCTTATTATTAAAGTGAAGTACTATCAGAATGATAATATAAGTATCCTTTATATTCGACAACAAGAGTGAAAACACCTATCATACAACGTCAACTATCTAATACAATAGAGATAACAAATAAAACAGAGCTAAAATCTGACATGATGAGAGCATGACTAAAGCCAACATAAGAAACGTATAGTCATAAGACTCGCATGATCCATACTGCAGATAATATGTATCACAAAATACATTAAATACCACTTGACAGCAATAGAACATTACCAGAAATTGTGAAGAGTCTTACATACTTAACTTCAAGCGCCCACTGTGATAAAAGTTATGTTTGCTAGCTGGCCGTATTACATGGCAGTTGCATGAATTTATCTACCTAATCACAATTCCATATGTAAAAAAAACGACACAATATCTAAAGATTCTTCCATCCATTTTAGTAACTCTACACCTGTGGCATCTGAACCGAATTGATTTAACAATTATAATGCAAGATATGACATGCTCATCTACAACTACAGATTCTTCCATCCATAGGGTTGTGGTTAAACAAAATTAAATAAGCCAACTATTAACATATAAAATCCAATGCATTCTTCACTAAACCAGAATAAATTTTTAAGCCAAGTCAATAATAAACACACACAGACATTTGCTAGACACTTCCTCTCGCTTGAAACTATCATCTATGGACTCATCACTCATGAATTAATGAAAAAATTCTGTAGCTGTCGAGATAACTACCACGTGAAATAAGATCTGAACCTTTACGAAACTGAAAACCTTTAGCTTCCAAACGAGAGAGAGCCTACCAATGGAAAGAGAACATTATTAAAGCTGTTCAATGAATATAAACTAATTAAAACTAGCAATCTCACCCAAGTGGAAAGAAAAGAAACAAGACATTGTTTAATATTACCTCTAAACAATTATAACCCAGTGCAATCTCGTTAATATGGCCAAGGCTTGATAAAAGTCCTTGAAGCAATTCTTCTTCTACATCATCTAATTGATCTTGTTCCGTAAATTGGTAGCTTACCCAGTAATCCAAGTCAGCTTTAACTAAAGAAGACACATTTTGCAACAGAAACTCCTCCAACCACATCTCTCCCTTTATTGTTAGTGACAATATATAAGGAGCATTGATTTCTAGTGTATATATATTACTATAGCCGTAATCAGATGAGAGCATTAAGTTCTTAACACTCTTTGAAGTAACATCAATCCGCGTAAAACCACAACAATCATTCAGCTGCAAAGTTTCCAAACAAGGACACCCGTATAATATTTTTCCAATTGAATATTTGTCTAATTCCGCTTTTTCAATACACAGAAACTTAAGTGTATCCCAACGAATAGCACCATNACACTTAAAACAGAGCTAAAATCTGACATGATGAGAGCATGACTAAAGCCAACATAAGAAACGTATAGTCATAAGACTCGCATGATCCATACTGCAGATAATATGTATCACAAAATACATTAAATACCACTTGACAGCAATAGAACATTACCAGAAATTGTGAAGAGTCTTACATACTTAACTTCAAGCGCCCACTGTGATAAAAGTTATGTTTGCTAGCTGGCCGTATTACATGGCAGTTGCATGAATTTATCTACCTAATCACAATTCCATATGTAAAAAAAACGACACAATATCTAAAGATTCTTCCATCCATTTTAGTAACTCTACACCTGTGGCATCTGAACCGAATTGATTTAACAATTATAATGCGAGATATGACATGCTCATCTACAACTACAGATTCTTCCATCCATAGGGTTGTGGTTAAACAAAATTAAATAAGCCAACTATTAACATATAAAATCCAATGCATTCTTCACTAAACCAGAATAAATTTTTAAGCCAAGTCAATAATAAACACACACAGACATTTGCTAGACACTTCCTCTCGCTTGAAACTATCATCTATGGACTCATCACTCATGAATTAATGAAAAAATTCTGTAGCTGTCGAGATAACTACCACGTGAAATAAGATCTGAACCTTTACGAAACTGAAAACCTTTAGCTTCCAAACGAGAGAGAGCCTACCAATGGAAAGAGAACATTATTAAAGCTGTTCAATGAATATAAACTAATTAAAACTAGCAATCTCACCCAAGTGGAAAGAAAAGAAACAAGACATTGTTTAATATTACCTCTAAACAATTATAACCCAGTGCAATCTCGTTAATATGGCCAAGGCTTGATAAAAGTCCTTGAAGCAATTCTTCTTCTACATCATCTAATTGATCTTGTTCCGTAAATTGGTAGCTTACCCAGTAATCCAAGTCAGCTTTAACTAAAGAAGACACATTTTGCAACAGAAACTCCTCCAACCACATCTCTCCCTTTATTGTTAGTGACAATATATAAGGAGCATTGATTTCTAGTGTATATATATGACTATAGCCGTAATCAGATGAGAGCATTAAGTTCTTAACACTCTTTGAAGTAACATCAATCCGCGTAAAACCACAACAATCATTCAGCTGCAAAGTTTCCAAACAAGGACACCCGTATAATATTTTTCCAATTGAATATTTGTCTAATTCCGCTTTTTCAATACACAGAAACTTAAGTGTATCCCAACGAATAGCACCATTAGGAGGATTAAGTACACATAGCGAAAGTTTCATACTTATAGGAGTTTCTGACCAGTCCCCAAGCAACTCATCATCATAGCTAAATCTTTCGTAAGTTTCCAAATCGCATGACAAACTTTCAAGTACTCCAAAGTGTCCAAACAAGGACATCGGGATACGCCCATCATCAAAATAACAGCAGTTCAACTCCAAAGTTTCTAAACAACGACTTCCGGATAATATTTTTCCTATTAAATCTTCATCTAATGTCCATCGATCTATACACAGACATTTAAGTTTATCCCAGCGAATAGCACCATTAGGAGGATTAAGTGCACAACGTGAAAGTTTCATACTGATAAGACATGAATTGTTGAAAAACAACTCATCCACACATGATGCGTACCTAGACGCGTCTGTTATCCTTAAATCAATCAATTGAACATTATGCGTAATAGCATAACGTATCCATCTATTGACTTGCAACTTAGGCCCGTCTAAAATTTGAAGTTTAAATTTTGTAAGGTTCACATCGGTAGGACATTGCGTTAGGGTTTTGTCGATAAACGAAAAGTAGTTGGTGACAACATTAATAGTATTACCTTCATGATCCTCATTTGTGAAAACAAGAGTAGGCAGTCGAGTCCAAAGATGTTGCCATCGTTTGGAGATAGTAGATGTTGTTTTAATCACCTCTTTTGTGGACAGCTCTAAACGAGAAATGATTTCGAGTTATAAGCAATCCTGTAACAAACTTGTTTAAAACGCTTTCTTGCACCACTTAGGGTGTTATCGGGTCAGGTTATTGGGCCTGGATTCGGGTTTTGGTTAAAAAACTAACTCACAACTCGACACTATAAAAAATCGGGTTGTTAGGTTCGGATGAGATTCAGGTGGCGTTGTGTCGCTTGAGGTGATTCGAGTTATCAGGTTATAAAATAAACCCAACTCATATTTTTGTTCATTTGGAAGTAGAAATAATATAAGCAGTGGACGAAATATATATTTCTTGCGAATGAACAATACTGCTTTCACTTTCATTATTTATTTCTGTTGTATTGAGGACTCGTATTGTTATGTTACTGATGTACACAATAGATAAATTGATATTAGTTTTCTTCATATTCTAACTGATCATGAAAATAAGGTATATACTTTAAGGGCATTCTTCTTGCGTTATACAACCGAAGTTCTTAAAATTGCTACTATGCTTCTCGTAGTTGGTCAACTCTTCAAACTGCCATTCTACTGAGAATCCAGTGGTTCTGTTTGAGCATGTGCTCCTATGCAAGGTATAAATGAAAAGATTCATGATGTAGAGTATGCATTCAGCTGAATCCAAACGCAATAAAGCTTTGCTGTTATGTCACAATGCTTTTTTTATGCTCCTAGATGAGGTATGATGTGGTGCAAGTTGGTGAGACGCTTATGAACAGGAGAGATGGAGAGGTAATCGATTTCATCAGCTTTAGGCCAGTATTTCTTTCACAAAATGCTGAGGTACCACTGTAAGATGAATTGCATGATGCAACCTGGCTCTAATACCACTTGTAACATCCCGCCTACTCAGACCACAATATTGTCCGCTTTGCCCGCAGGCTCACGGCTTTGCTTTGTGGCCCTCATGTGAGACTTCCCGGCAGGTCACCCATACCAGTGCTACTCTCACATGAGCACGCTTAACTGCCAGTTCCTAAGAACCCCACTCGCAGTAGACCACAAAACGCGTTGTGTCTAGTAAGGCCAAGATATTACTTATATACCCAGCATCACTCCAAGCCACAGCCGATGTGGGATTTGCCTAGGATGTTACAAAAACATACGAATTAGGACTCAAACCGACCCCTAAAAACGTAACATTTTTCGTCTTATCAAATACCCTTACACTTGAGATTTGCTTGTCCTCAAGCAAATGCGCTTTTATTCCCAATTGAAAAACAAGTTAGAGGTCATTTAATGCGAACATAAAAGTAATTACAAGATTTAGTCGTTCCACTTTACTCAAAATAAGCACGGAGAGAATATACTAGCACCTCTCATGTAGTGTTTGGATACTCACATCTCTCGGTTGATAATATGTAGAAATAATATAAAGGAAATGGACAATATCACTCACTACCTGTGTAGGACCTTGGATAACAACTTATTTCACAACTTATCTAGCTTATTCTAGAGAGAGAGTAGAGAGAGAGAGAGTGGAGACTTCATGAAAGATTAAGAACAATGTGAGTGTATTGATGATGAAGCTCTCAACCTTCAAATGAAGGTTTACATACATAATATAGCCTCACAAGTCTAGGGCTTTGGATATTACATGTATGGCCCTTAGACTTCTTTCTATTTGAACTAATGGATTAATAACTTTTGAAACGCTTTCTAACGCAACCTATTACATGATTTTAGACTTTAATGACCGACACTTTATATTATAAAAATACAAAGCTAACAATCTCCCCCTAAGTGTTGGTCATTGAAGGTTGCGTGACGTCTTCATCTTTGTCTTTAAACTTTAACATTCTTTGCTCTTGACGTCTTTAGAAAACATTTGATAAGTCATTGTTCAATGTTCATCGTTCTTTGTTCCTTCATGCT
>LBNU01038144.1:169550-190165 GCA_014162995.1 Artemisia annua | reverse complement strand
AGAAAGAATTCCAGTTATGCAGCGGAAGCGTAATAATTGCAAAAATTTAGAATCTTAAGAAGAAATGCCCCAAACGAGTTTTCGGAGTCTATGACCAAGCCATGCCCCTGTGCCAAAGCTTCCTCCAGTAATATATGGCAACGAGCATTAATAACACCTTAGATATTAAGGATGCTAACAAATGCTAAAAGCTCCAACACAAAAGAGGTGTTGAGTGATATCCATTAGAGGCTTTAATCAATAAAAAAGTACCCACCAATTTGGATCACCACGAATCATTATATCTAGATCCGTCTCAAGAAACCCGGTGACTAGAACGGATAGTTTACCCAATAAGCGCTATGTGCGTTGAGGATAAACATACCACTGCACTAACGCATACAGGGTAGACACAAGCGTTTGACCAATCACACCAACCAGGATGGAGAAACCAGAATAGCTGTTTATGTTCAAGCTAAACAGAAGTAGACACTCCATCTAAAGTCGACCATTAACCTGCGGAATTTCATAATAGATCAATTTTGCACTTCCGTAACTCCTAAACGCCATAATGGGTACCTATTCAACACGGTCTAACCAAAATACCTAAGCCAACCTCTAAATATGTTTATTTGGCTCGACACCACAATTTGACCTACTGGCAAAAAGGAAGTGGGAGGGTCAATTCTATTTAGTGCGATATATACTTGTATTCTTGGATCTGTCGCCGGACGTGCTCACCCCTCGCAAAGTGATTAATGTGCCCCTCTCATTTGGAGGGGACGGGGATATAGTTGCCAAAATCTCATAACTTAGTGCAATAGTCGAGGGGACAAAACCAGTATGGACTACGCTTCACTCACAGTACCATATATATAGTATATGAAATTCCGCGGTTATTGTCGACTTATTTTCAGTAACAGCGTTACTGGTGTTGGTTTGGTCAACGCTTGGTGTCATGAGCTTAGTGCAGTGGTATGTTTCGGGCGAATAACATCGTAGCCCCTTTCTTGAGAACTTGAAATATTGTGATCAATTACTTTACTTTAAACCTATGGATTCACTCAACCTTTGTGTTGACTTTTAGCATGTTTATCTCAGGTGTTATTAATGCTCGTTGCATATATTACTTGGAGGAGCTTGGCAAGGGGCATGGCTTGGTCATAGAGACTCCGAAAACCGTTTGGGACTGTTAAATCTATTTTTGAATTATCGCTTCCGCACTAACTCTTAAACTATTGTAAATTGAAGGTTTTCAATTATAACTTTTCTTTAAAACGGTTTATATAAAACCGTTCTTTGCACCGTGTGTTGTGATAACAATCGAGTAGCACCTCAAGAATTGTAAGCTTCCGCTGATTCGGTTTTCGGGGTGTTACACCCTTGAACTTGTTTAAAACGCTTTCTTGCGCCTCTTGTGATCCTGATCCGTATGACCGTGTCATTGCCCTCATCCCGAAGAGCTACCTTCTGCGAATGTACGTACTATTAACTACGTTCTAACCTTGTCATAAGCGGTCCAGCGAAAGGGTCGGAAATTGTTAAAGGATAGCTCGCATCAATCACTCGCCCACCCCACATAACCTGAATAAGGAAAAACCTCGTATGTTTATGTTTACATTTAATTTATTTAAATAGTTTTAACCACACCAAACGACTTAATGGTAAAGCGCTAAGACCCTAAAGACTCGACCTACCTAGGTAACCGAAGAGGGAAACCGATCCAACTAGTTTAAAATTTAAATGGTTTAAATATGATACACGACTACATGAGTATAAGAAGATAGCTTGTACAAGTTTTCGACATGAGAAAAACAATTGACAGCCCATAGATCGAGGAAGTAGTAGCTGGGCTAGTTGATCACCAACTTGTTTGAGCAGTCCACGGCCCAAAATAAAAGCCATTTTGTTAAGTGCTAACTATTTTGTTATGATTAATTAAATTTACCTTATCCAGACTCATTCGTAGGATTATACCACTGTACTTTAGGCATCCATAATCCATTAGTCTACAATTATTTATGAAAGGTCAAATGCTTGCCAAACAGAATTGATTGAGTGATCCAAATGTGTAGACAAAGCCAATATTAGATAAACCTAACATCCAACCTCCTTTACCAACTCATAAGAAAATAAAATATCAATATTTTGGCGTATTATCTCGTCCTACTCATATCGTAAGATCAAATGCTTAATATCGTAAAATCAGTTACTGTAGTTACAAGTTTTTCGCCATTGTTTGAGGGTGAAATGAGTATTTTCTAGCTAGAGTAGAAATTGGTTTATATGGAAATATCGAAATTGGTTATGTTTTGACTCAAAATCGCCTAGAAGAGATATGTTATGCAAAGAAATAAATGTGTTTTCGCACACTCGTATTCCTAGTTGGAACTAGAAGCTTAATCCCTTATGGGCTCATTGGTTAACCAATCCGATTTCCTCTTGTATGATTTTGTACTTATTTTATCTATTATTTGTATTTGCTCTAGCTCCTTACGGGTTAATTTTCAACATGATGCCGAAAAAAAAGAGTAGAATTAAAAAGAGTTTTAATGTATACAATACACTACTGCTTGTAGAAATACAATGTATATATATGATAAAGTGTGCTTTAGTATTTTGCTTCTAGGAAGAAAGAATTATATGTAGAAATTGACTATGATCTCAAACTTTCAAACTAATTATTTTACAAGAGTTCATAATTAAAGGACATCCAAATCCACAATTAAAACCACTAACATACTTTACTGTTTTTCTCACTTACCTCGTATTTATATGTTTTAGATATACTTAACAATGTTATTTTAATTTAGAACTCCTACAAGAATGAAAGATATCCTAAAGAGATGAATAACGAGTCAGCTACGTGTGTTTTGTTATTGGATTATTATTTATTTATTTGTTCATATCAAATTTCAATATAACATTTTCATACGTAAAGTTTACTATACATTTTCATATAAAAAAATATATAATTAAAGCGGTTATGATTTTGTTTTGACCAAAAGAGTTATCTGGTCGGATGATAAAAAATACACCAACTACACGGGACAAATTAAAAAAGATTACATACGTTTATTTATGAAAAATTTACATTTTACCAATTGAAATTGTCAATAAAAATATATACATATACCTATCTAAGTAAAACTATGTTTGGAGTTCAAATAATGGATTATGTATTCAAAAGCCATCTAACTCTTAACTTTTATTTTTTTTATTATCATTATTATTTTTTTTTACCATCAATTTATCAAAACTAACTTATAGGCCACTTATTTATGTGTTTGCTTTCGTTAACAATTTTGGATAACTTTTTAGCGAAAATCTTTGAAACAACGAGAATAAAGCTAAATATACATATTAAAACAAAACAAATAACTATTGAAATATGGAATATCAATTTTAGCCAGTTACTTAAGTGCAACCATATTTAGTCTAAAGTTATTTATGATTATTTAACTAATCTTTTACGTTTCAATTTTCTTGTTTTGATATGTTTAAGTTAGCGTTATTATTGTAATTGTATAAATTTTCGGAAGAATTTGAACGAGATTTGTGTAAACGAAAACAAACATACATTTTGATAGCCCATAAGTTAATTTAAACAAAAAAGTGGCTTAAAAGTAAAAAAGTTTAATAGTTAAGCGTTCTCCGGATACACAATCCCTTCAAATAACTATAGTATAAAATTCAAAATTTTGTAATGCTATATGTGATCATTATCTGCCTCTCTCATTATCAAAATTTATAAGGTAGTTTGTTAAGAAAGTGGAGCCCAATGTTGTTCAGTCAACAGTGAGACAAATTAAAATAGATATAAATAATTCTAAACCAAAAATCTGATTCTCTCTTTTGTTTGGACAAAAAGAGAAACCTAATATAGCCTATATTTGATACTATTATTTGATGGTGTTTCAAGTAATGCACCTTTCTGTATTTCTCAAAAAATATACATCAAG
The DNA here is from genome assembly GCA_014162995.1 of Artemisia annua. Lineage (NCBI taxonomy): Eukaryota > Viridiplantae > Streptophyta > Magnoliopsida > Asterales > Asteraceae > Artemisia > Artemisia annua. The sequence goes on along the minus strand of LBNU01038144.1, from coordinate 186,224 downwards.
AAAAGTGGTTTTATTAATATATGTCACATTCATAGTAGATATAATGTGTCTTCTATGGATATATCCTTGAAGTGTCGATCGTCTTATAAAGGCATGAAAGATATGATGATGTGAACTTTGAGATGCAACAACACTAGCGAAATTAATGACACAATACGTATGCAATGCTGTGCATCATTACCTTTTCGACTTAAAGTAGGTTTATAATAGAAAAATACCGCGGAAAATATGAAAAAGGACCGCTTCTTTGGATTAACAAGCGTCGTGTACGCCTTGATCAGTCATAAGGCTATTTGAGGTTATCCAACAATATAACGTACATGCCTTGTGTAGTAAATACTTTATAAATCAAGAGAAAAAAAATTGTTATATTTTTATGTTAAATAATAAATTGAAAAGTATAGAAAATTATACAAAATACATTATGGATGTTTTACATACATTTCCTCAAGTGTATGATGACACAAAAAGCAATAATGTTGTATAACATGTAAATGAATTATTTGTAATTATAAAGGATAACATATACTGTTCATAGAAGAAAAACAACAAAATTATTACTACAAAACAAATACCTTTGGAAATAAAATATTATAACGTATGAAATCCAAGCCAAAGATCTAAGCAAGTGCTTTTAGGATATGGTGGACCAAGAAGTGATGATTTTGTGGTGTCAAGTACACTCACATAAGTTAAGTCTTCAATTTTACAATTTGTAACACATTAACAAATTCCCTTTGTCAAACAAAGTTTTTCTATTTTGTACTACACATCTAAAAATATTATTAAATAGGAATAGAAAAACATGACTTACAATGCTTAAAATTAATCTTAATATATAATAAAGTCGTAAAAGCTCTACTGAAAATACATATTATTTGTTAATAATGCAACTAATATATTAGTTCGTCTTTTTATTTTTATTTCTCCAATTAGAAGAACTGAATACCATGTGAGATCTTTTTTGAAAAAAGTGATGGTGGTCCATCGAGTGTACTGCTTAATTTGCCTTGGAATTCAAGCAATCTTAGTTTCTGTATTTTAAAACAATTTAGTGAAAAATGGAATACAAAGGTATAATAGTCATCACTCTATCTATTTCTTAAAAAGTTCCATCATCTAGAAAATTGTTAAGAATGCATAATTTATTAGTGGTTTACGAATTCACTTATATATTCACCCCTAACTATATAAGTAATTCAAATTCTCGAGTTCGCCCATTCGGCCATGTATTCGTTGGTCATGCTTTCTCTATCTCGTCTTCATCCTATATGAGTACATTTGCGCGATCCCGGGTTATTCCTGAACTTATGATTAGTTCCAGCTAGATGTGAAAATGACGATCATGCAACTTGAGTCATGCTACCTAATTAATTAGTAAAACTTTTTCTAAGATATTATTACTTTTTCATTGATTTTCAAAATTCGGTGTATAACCAAATTAAATTATGGATGAAAATAGGTTAAAGCATATGTATATTTATTCTTCAAAAATAATATCTATATTTAGCGTGAAGATATTGAAAAATGGGTTTGCGTAACGCGTGCCCCACGAGATTGTTTTACATGTAAGAAATAAAAAAAACATGAGTTCATTTAATTAAAAATCACATTTAATTAAGGTAGCTTTTATGTTTAAATAATATGTATTAAACTTTTTTTTAAACTTAGAAATTAAGTTCGAGTTTAGTTAATAAAATCTAACTAGAGCCCTCGTTAGACAAATCCTTTAAAACGTAACAAGAAATGAATACTTGCCTACGAGTTAATAAACTTGTAGTGTAGTGTTAACAAAATAATACGTTAACCGATAAAGCAACTTTAGACAATCTCCAGACATAAGTTGATAGGGTTGATTTTGGATAAGATAAACTTATCAAGGAAATGGTCATGTTTTTTAAACCTGGTTGACACTCTACGACCAGTAAGTAAATGTAAATATTGTCTTTCATAAATTGTTTTGAGCTAGGATGGATGTAGGATTTTCTAGAGAATGTTGCACAAAAGAGTTATTCGGTTAACTAAAGGTATACAGTCAAAAAAAAAAAAAAAAAAAAAAAAAAAAAAAAAAAAAAAAAAAAAAAAAAAAAAAAAAAAAAAAAAATTATTGAGGGTTACAAATACAAAAAATGACAGTTTTGAAATTTTTTTGCATTTCATGACCTAAAATCGGAAATAGCCCGTTTCACATCCGGCATACATGTAGATCCATTTGTAGTTTTGAGGTTAGGCTTGTAAAACAGTCAACATTGCTTGTTGTCAACGTTTTGTAAGAAACATATACCAAAAGGTGACAGCTTCTCTATACATATATACATAAATATATCACTGTATACTTGCATAGTGGGTCATGTGGAACCGCCAAGCTATAGAGAAATATAGAGCTAATTGTTTTATACTTCAAATAAAATAAATTAGAGGAGTTAAAGAAACTAGATGAGGAACACCTTTTTCTTTATCTCACTGGCTTCAGTTAAAGTTGGAGGGAATTGTGTTTTTCATGGTTAAAGCACCTCTCTTTCACACACTCTATTTCTCTCTCTAGTATATATGTTCCAAGAATATTACCACTTTTGAAAAATATATCTCATCCGGGTATCCTTCCAATCTCGATTTCAATTGTTTTTTTATATGAAAAAACCATTTTGAGCTTGTTCTAGAGTTTGTTATCTTGTTCATCATATCATCATCTACTATTTAGAAACACAGATCTCAATAGTAGAAGAATAAGATAATTATTAAGGAGGGTCATATATATGCAAGGCTCTTTGTTTTTGCTATGAGTATGGATCAAAAAATAAAGATTTCTTGCTATGATTCTTGATCGAATAACGGCACAAAAAGAACTCGTGTTTTGTAGTTAGAGAAATGAATATTAGCAGCTCTGATCTTATTGATGCAAAGCTTGAANAAAAAAAAAACCCTTAGAAAGAAAGTTCGAGTTTAGTTAATAACCTCTAACTAGCGCCCTCGTTAGACAAACCTTTTAAAACGTAACAAGAAATAAATAATTACCTACAAGTTAATAAACTTGTTGTATAGTGTTAACAAAATAATACGATAACAGAAAAAGCAACTTTAGAGACAATCTCCTGACATGAGTTGATAGGGTTGATTTCGGATAAGATAAACTTATAGGAAATGGTCATGTTTTTTAAAACATCTATGACCCGTAAGTAAGTGTAAATATTGTCTTTCACATATTGTTTTGAGCAAGGATGGACGTAGGATATTCAAGAGGGTTTGTAAAAAAGAATTATTAGGTTAACTAATTCCGTGTCACACCCGGCATCTATGTAGGTCCGTCCCTGATTTTGAGGTTAGGCTTGTAAAACAGTCCACATTGCTTGTTGTTAACGTTTTGTAAGAAACATATAACAAAAGGTGACAGCTTCTCTATACATACATATATTACTGTATACTTGCATAGTGAGTCATATATATGGAACCGCCAAGCTATAGAGAAATAAAGAGCAAATTGTTATATACTTAAAATAAAATAAATTAGAGGAGTTAAAGAAACTAGATGAGGAACACCTTTTTCTTTATCTCACTGGCTTCAGTTAAAGTTGGAGGGAATTGTGTTTTTCATGGTTAAAGCACCTCTCTTTCACACACTCTATTTCTCTCTCTAGTATATATGTTCCAAGAATATTACCACTTTTGAAAAATATATCTCATCCGGGTATCCTTCCAATCTCGATTTCAATTGTTTTTTTATATGAAAAAACCATTTTGAGCTTGTTCTAGAGTTTGTTATCTTGTTCATCATATCATCATCTACTATTTAGAAACACAGATCTCAATAGTAGAAGAACAAGATAATTATTAAGGAGGGTCATATATATGCAAGGCTCTTTGTTTTTGCTATGAGTATGGATCAAAAAATAAAGATTTCTTGCTATGATTCTTGATCGAATAACGGCACAAAAAGAACTCGTGTTTTGTAGTTAGAGAAATGAATATTAGCAGCTCTGATCTTATTGATGCAAAGCTTGAAGAGCATCAATTATGTGGATCTAAACAGTGCCCCGGTTGCGGACATAAACTCGAAGCAAAAACGGTACGTTGTATGGGTTTAATTAACGTTGGTTTAATCCTTATATATAGATATAATCCTTTCATAATATTCTTAGCTTCAACTTAACGATTTTGACAAAATAAGAATCAATACAAGAGAATATAATTATGCTGGCTGCCGAATTTTCTTTCTGTATTTAAATTCTTTCTTCATGATAATATAAACAAATTCTGTTGCAAAAGAATATGATTGTATTTTTGTACTAGTTGTGAGTTAAATAAACACATGTGATATATAAATTTCGTAAGATATATTGATAATTTCTTTAATATTTGATCAATTGTAGGATTGGGTAGGTTTACCAGCTGGAGTGAAATTTGATCCAACTGATCAAGAATTGATTGAACATCTTGAAGCAAAAGTTGAAGATAAGAACTTGAAATCTCACCCTTTGATTGATGAGTTCATACCTACTATTGAAGGCGAAGATGGGATCTGTTATACACATCCGGAAAAACTCCCAGGTGAGTTATCTATGCGGTATAGGACTCGAAGTTGATATAGTGGTTTCAGGCTCATATGTGAAACCGAAAAAAGATAAGAATATAAGAACAAGAAATTAATTGAAATATGTATACATCTATAAGTTTTTTTTGTTGAATGAGTTAGGCTTTACTATGAGCACCACAGAAAATTAGGGTTTCTGTTTGTTTTGACTTTTCTTACTAAGATTTGCTTTTGTCACACCTAAGAAAACCTAAACTTGAGTGAAATAGAGTTTCTTTGTTTGTTATGACTATGAAAGTTACTTAAAATTTTGTCTGCTGTTTAGGAGTTACAAGAGATGGACTGAATAGACACTTCTTTCATCGACCTTCAAAAGCTTACACAACCGGTACAAGAAAAAGGCGAAAAATCCAGACCGAATGCGACCTACAAGGCGGTGAAACACGATGGCATAAAACAGGCAAGACCCGACCGGTTATGGTGAATGGGAAGCAAAAGGGGTGCAAGAAAATCTTGGTACTCTACACCAACTTTGGGAAAAATAGAAAACCGGAAAAGACTAATTGGGTGATGCATCAATATCATCTTGGACAACACGAGGAGGAGAGGGAAGGCGAGCTCGTTGTATCAAAAATATTTTACCAAACTCAACCAAGGCAATGTAATTGGTCCGAGAGGGTGCTGAATAACAACCTCTTATCAAATAATATTCATATCGAAGGCACAAATAATATCAATGGATTGAATAATATTGGTAGAAGGGAAACTAGAAGTGGAAGTGGGAGTTGCTCTTCTTCCAAAGAAATAAACGTTGCTACTACAACCACGGTAACTGCTACCGGTAGTGTTGAAGCACACAATAGTATTAGAGATGAACTTATTGGCGCGGTTATGTCAAGTTACAATCCAATGGATCAAATGCAACATTTTAAAGATGTTGATCAATATAGCTTTGGACCGTATAGAAAAAACTTTGGTGAGGTAAGTTTCTTGATCAGATTCATCAACTTGATATGAATTATATTCATTTACACCATCAAATATCTTTGTGTTGCGAGTATACTGTCGGGGATAATGGGTCCCACAATTTATTTCAGGGTCAAGGTTGTATAAAAGATCAAAACTTGAACTTGAAAATTACTCAAACTTTAAGATCCCTTATATGAATCTTATTTGTGCTATTATATACATTAACTGAAGTATTGATAAAAATTTGAATCTTTGGGGTCATTTCTCAATTAATAAGTAAAAATATGAAATTGAAAGACCTCAAATTCTTGATCGTTTTCTTGTGCAAGAGATAGAGTTGGTTAGTTTACATCAGTATTTTGGCTTATGGGCATGAAATGAGGGCTAAGAAGTGGATGTTGGTTGAGTGCAAGGTTAAAAGATGAACTCAAAACGGTTTAAGTGTAGCTTTTATTATAGAAATTGCTTGTATTACCAGCAAACATCTATCTATAAATATGTAAATTAATGTGCCACCTTTTCATGCATGTATATGGTTGTACGTGCATGCATATACACATATTGCATGAACTATGGCTTTGCTAATATGGTAAAAGTGACTTATGTAGGTGGGAACAACAGCTGAGGGTTCTATGTACGATGAGCATGACCAACAAAGGCAACACCATCAGCAGTATCATCAAATGAACCATGAGAATGGTCAGCAACAATATCCACATCATCAGCAATATCCACATCAACATCACATGGCAACGACCGCTTTCCATGTTAGCATGCCATCTCATGCCATGTCAGCAATCGTCGCTTCTTCTTCTTCTTCCCTAAACCACTCCTCAATGATTCTAGATGATGCCTCCTTTAATGCATCTAGGATCATGGAAAATTATGAGGTAACTTAACAATTGATTACACTTGTTTAAATTTACTTATTATTTACAAATAAATATCAATTTGTTACTTAAGTTCAAGACTAATATTCTTTTCTTAAAACAATACATATATTTTTAATGTGTAATTAATAGGCATAAACTTTTTTATTTAATCCAAAAGTGTATTTAATAAATATTAATTAAACTGATAAATTAACATTTTTGAACATGATTTACAGTATAATAAACTCAACTTTCATTTTATTAATTATTATTACACGCTAACATATGTCTAATGGGCACATGTTAGCAGAACACATGTTAATAGAAAATCAATTGTCTCATGTGATCTAACGGCTTTTTTCTAAAAACATATATTGGTGTTTACAGCCACATGATTATTTTTGGAAAGGATTTTAAGTTTTTTTTTTTTTTTTGGTAAAGGGGAGTAATCCTGCACCCTGGATTTTAAGTTAGGTAATCTTGTGACTTGTTATTAGCTATTTTTTTTTAAATAAGTTATCGTCTAAAAGTAATAATAAATCAGTCGCTGTACATTTTTTTCTTGCACTTGTCATGCTAGGTAACTTTTTAGCAAACAAGATGGTATAAAGTTGTATAGTAATTAGCTAATCCAAATTCCTATAGAAAATATCAATTCTAAAATTACAATAGATTTTTTTAAACCATATTGTACCCGTCTATTTATCTTTTATAAAACTTTCAAGTCAAAATCAAGCAAATCAGACATTTCATCAATTTATCAGAGTCTTTCAAGAAGATCAATCTATTAAAAAATAATACTGATTGTTTAACAAAAAGTAAAAATAGTTTCAATACTATGGTATCAAGTTGATCTTCAAGTTTTTTTGATATCAAACGTTATATATCCATGAAAAACTTAAATATTTTTTTCCCTAAAATTTTGTACAAATGGTTTTGTTAAGTTCAAGTATAATTAGTGCTAAAGACTTTTTAAGTGCAATCTTTTTAAACAAATCAATATAACTTTTTTTTTAACGACAATTTAATTATTAAAGAACAAATCCATATAATTACATGTTCATTCTTTTACCAAATGTTTCTTTAAAATTATCATAAGAATTAAATCATTTTGTATCTTTTGTTTCTGTTTTTATTATGTTCTTTGATCTTGTCAACCAAGTTGAGAACAAGTAATCATATATTCACTTTTCATGTCTTTGTTTTGTTGCAGACAATACATGATCATATGGATAATTATGTTTTGTTGTTGCAAACATCATAGAGTACTTAATTGTGTCGACCCGTAGGCTGTAGCAATTAGCATGCATGCACAACATCTATAATTTTGGATGCTTCAGTTTGTAAATTGTTAAAGAAAACATATAAAATTATTTTATTGTATGACAAAGAACCCTTTGGTTATTCTGTGACAGATATAATTTATATTTTGTTACATATAAATTCCAAGAATTTTTTGCGCTTATAAATAAAAGCCAACTTCAATCTAGATTATATTATAATTTGGTCATAAAATCTTTAAATCTATTAAGAAATACTTAAACTTTATAAAGAGCTTTCATTCAATTTGCATTTAGTTATAATGGACTTCTCTAAGACATGACAAGTTTAGAAAACTATGTTTAGATTCACAGAAACAACTAAGGATCTAAATCATTCTTATAAAACATCGTTGTTCAAGGAAAAAAAAATAAAAAATCACGGTTTTCTTAATTCTCGTAATGCAATTTCTTCTCATGTAACTTTATACTACTTTCTTACTAGTCTCGTAATACAAATGTCATCGAAAATAATTTAGGGCCTGAATCATTTATCTTGTTGTAGAATTGAATACTTGAATAACTTGATATACTGGTATCTATACATATATGCATACGCACATGTATACATATATTTTACTCTTTTTTTTAATGTGTTATGTGTAAACTTAAACAGCAGCAACAACAACATCATAAGATAGGAGGAAGATCGGCATCATCAGGATTGGAAGAACTCATAATGGGGTGCACTCCATCATCAACTGATATCAAAGAAGTGAGTCTTTTGCCACCTTTTTTCTCTCTACCAATTCCCGGCAAAAACATGATTTCTTTCTCGTTAGAGTCTAGCTAATTAGAAAAGCATTTATTTATATTAACCCTTAATCAATTTTGCATCTTAGTATACTGTTTAAGGTTACATTAGATGGGTGAAACAGCCGTTAAAACTAAAAGAAATGATTGAGAAACCTAAGGATTTGCCTACTTTTATTTAAATTTGTGTGTCAACATCATATTGGTTGCACCTAAAAGACTCACTTTCTCACAATCGAATAAAACATTGTCATGCGGTTTAGCCATGAAGTTAAAAACATCTCTAAACTTCTCACAATTATTTCTCTAAAAAACAAGAAAAAAAATAAAAAATAAATAAAATAAATAAATAAATAAATTAAAAAAAAAAAAATAAAACAAACATATAAAAAAAAAAAAAAAAAAAAAAAAAAAAAAAAAAAAAAAAAAAAAAAAAAAAAAAAAAAAAAAAAAAAAAAAAAAAAAAAAAAAAAAAAAAAAAAAAAAAAAAACTTGTTTAAACAAATTTGCTTGATATTTGCCTTTAGAATGGGAAATAATAGGATAAAAAGCAAGGCAAAAGATGAGCCATAAATTGTGGAACCTGCTTCCTTTTCTTCTTACTGAACAACAAGAGAAAAGGTTAAAGAAATTAACTGTATCAGATATCAGCCCCCAGGCAAAGATAGAAATAGTAGGCTAGGGCTCTTTTATTGATCGGAATATCAGCATAAAAAGTATTACTGAAGTACAAATTCAAACTAATATTTTTTTTCCTTACATATATGTACCCTATAATGATATTCTTAAAATGTCTAGGATTATGTTTAACAACATAAAAGTTTCCAGGGTCATTAAAATTCTTGCAGTAGTTGTCATAAAGGTAATTAAACAAAATAAAGCCAAAAATTATGGTGTATGCAATAATTAACAAGTGTGGTGAGCGAAAAAATGGCGTATTCTAAGCCCACACACGGGTTCGGGACTACTAATTTATCATCTAATAACACGGGCTCGGGACTACCTATATTATATTTTTTTTAGATAGATAAAATATTTACACAAGAGCATTACAATACTACTAATTACAAAGTAAAATTATTTTTGTTTTTGAGACTTGAATCTATCATTTTTTTAGTTAGTGAGTAAATCACAAATTTTGACACCTGCTATAGTTACTAGCAACATTACAAAGTATATTTGTTTTTGTTTGAAAAAAGAGCTACTTTCGACAACGTATGACTCTAAAAAAATATATATTTTGTGACAATTTAGGACACTACTTAATTTGTTGTTATATTTGACAAGAATAATAGTTGATATTATAAAACCATATATTATACTTTGAGATTTATAAACTTCATAAAAGTTAGACTAGGGGTTGGCAAGAAAAAGGTAAGTTTGAAAGAAAAGAGAAGATGGTGACCCAATATCATATCTTTTGCAAGTGTATGGTATCCTAAGACATGTATATACACAAGACCCAATATGATTGAAGATAAAAGTTGCTTGGCAAAATTTAGGTATAACTTCCTATGCCATACCCTTTTTCTTTTCAGCAAACTAGAAAAAAAAAAATATTGTTACAGAGATCGACTTGTATGCATCAGTGTGTCGAACGAGCTACATTTTTCTTTAAAAATACATCGATATTATTTTATAAACATCAAGTTATGTTAAAACATGAAAGTTGTGATATTAATTAAGAATTGTTGATTTAGAATTTAAACTTAATTTGTATTTATCTTATAAAGATAGAATAACTATAAAAGAAGAAATGTGTGATACATCATATGTAAATCATGATAAGTGCGATAAGATGATTTAGACGGGATCAAGGGCGGAGCCAAAAGCTTATTGTCGAGGGGGCAAACTATAATGTTTTTTTTTTTGGGGCAAACTATAATGTCTTTTAAGAACACCGTGCTACCTACAGATTTACCTTATAATTTTTTATTTTTATTATTATTTATTTATTTATTTTTGAGAGGGTAGATACCCACCCTGCCTCCCTACTAGTGAACTTTTCGTTGGAGGGCGGGCTAGACAGGATATAAACTTAGCTTGCAAGTTAAGAAAATGATCAGAAGTGTGTGTTAAGTTGTAGTTATTCATCACCCCTATTTCTTTTAACTTGGGCACCTAATATACTAATAACACCCCATGCATGCATGCGTTACATGCATATTCTTCAATTTTTATAAAATATCAACCCTAAAGTACTTTATATGTTCTTGTGTGCAATATTGCAGGAGCGTTCCGTTAGAAACCCACAAGAGGCAGACTGGTTGAAGTACTCCACCTTCTGGCCTGATCAAGATCACCGTTTCGAGAATCCATCAAATAATTAACATATATACACATATATATACTTGAAGGCTTTGATCAATAAAGCTTTATAAGTAGGACCAAAGGACACTATACCATGCAATACCGTTTTAAGTGAATATCGAATTTTTGGACAAGTGTATTTAGTTCTTTCTTTTTTTTTTCTTTTTTTTTTTATTATTATTATTTCGTTTCTTATAGAATGTCGAAAGAAAAAATGTATTGTGCAAGGATATGATGAGGCCAAAAAGAACACTCGTACATGTGTTACTCCCTCGTTCCTGCAAACTATAGTGTTTTTTGTGCGTTTTTATATAAATAATTATTATTTGAATGAAAAGATTATTACAGGAATGAGCTGAGTAAGATAACTTAAATAACACGTCCATGTTGATTTCTTTTTCTTTTCTTGCTATAGTTCACTTTCGTGTGTGTGAGTGTTAAGTGGAAACCTTGACTGAAGAGAAGACGGTAAAGCAAATAATTCAATGTTGGGAAAGAAAAAAGAAGAATCCAAAAATGGAATGGAAGAAAAAGTAAAAGAAACCCCAAGGAAAGGCTGCTCTACTGACATCAATATGATTACAGATAACATCTTTGTGCTTGTTATATATTTTATTTACGTTATGCATATTGACATTTTCAAGTTTTTGTTAGCGCGAGTTTATGACTCAAATGTGTGTAATGTTGTAACCGGAGTATACTATACCCTGTGAGGTTTGAACTTAAAACTTTTTGTATAGACATCACGGTGTCTGACTAATTATAGGCTGCTAAGTTGGTAGTTTAGCAAATAGTGACAACATAACACACTTTTGGATGTTTTGAGCTTTGACGAATTTTGCAACATACTTATTTTTACATACCAACTTATTAATTCAATAGATAAAGGGGTAACTTGTTTGTGTGTAGGTTCGTATTACAGGTGCAACTCTTTTGTATTGCTAGTGATTTCGTAATGAGCTACACTTTAACCCTTCTGGAAATTTCACATTGTCTGCTTTTTTATGCCGTCGAGCCAAACCTTACATTCCAACTGCGTGAGGGTGTAGATACGAGATCATATATGTTATTAGAATTGTTCCGTATCTTTGTATCTAGCAATCCTGCTCGACTCTTTTCGACGGATTACTTTAGGGCCAGTTTCTAGAGTTTCTATGTATCTTACTTTAAAAAATATTGTTCAGTTTCTAGGGTTTCTACGTACGTGAACTATTCTAGGTTATATAAATGCATCAATTTTAATTTCTTTTTTTTTTTATTATTTTGTTTCTTATAGAATGTCGAAAGAAAAAATGTATTGTGCAAGGATACGATGAGGCCAAAAAGAACACTCGTACATGTGTTACTCCCTCGTTCCTGCAAACTATAGTGTTTTTTGTGCGTTTTTATATAAATAATTATTATTTGAATGAAAAGATTATTACAGGAATGAGCTGAGTAAGATAACTTAAATAACACGTCCATGTTGATTTCTTTTTCTTTTCTTGCTATAGTTCACTTTCGTGTGTGTGAGTGTTAAGTGAAAACCTTGACTGAAGAGAAGACGGTAAAGCAAATAATTCAATGTTGGGAAAGAAAAAAGAAGAATCCAAAAATGGAAAGGGAGAAAAAGTAAAAGAAACCCCAAGGAAAGGCTGCTCTACTGACATCAATATGATTACAGATAACATCTTTGTGCTTGTTATATATTTTATTTACGTTATGCATATTGACATTTTCAAGTTTTTGTTAGCGCGAGTTTATGACTCAAATGTGTGTAATGTTGTAACCGGAGTATACTATACCCTGTGAGGTTTGAACTTAAAACTTTTTGTATAGACATCACGGTGTCTGACTAATAGGCTGCTAAGTTGGTAGTTTAGCAAATAGTGATAACATAACACACGTACTTTTGGATGTTTTGAGTTTTCACAAATTTTGCAACATACTTACTTTTACATACCAACTTATTAATTCATAAACGAGCTGAGTAACTAGGTTCTGTGTAGGTTTGTATTACAGGTGCAACTTTTTTGTATAGCTAGTGATTTCGTAATGAGCTACACTTTAACCCTTCTCGAATTTTCTCATTGTCTGCGCGCTTTTTTATGCCGTCGAGCCAAACCTTACATTCCAACTGCGTGAGGGTGTAGATACGATAAACATCTTTTTAAAGATTTTGTAGTACTTCAGTTTCTAGGGTTTCTACGTACGTGAACTATTCTAGGTTATATAAATGCATCAATTTAATTTTATAAATATAAGTTTGCATGAGATAGTAGTACTATGTATTTCAAATATTAAAGAACCCACATTGGTCCAATTGTCTTATGTAATCATTGGAAGAATATATTAATACGTAGTTGGTTAACCTTTTTCAACTATTCTTGAATTCATAAGCATCTAATATATGATACGATAAACATCTTTTTAAAGATTTTGGGAACCACGAACATCCGTACCATGAACATATTATTAGGAATTTATTAATTAGGTTATGCATGTTATATGAAACAAGTTACCCATCACTAGAAAAAATTAAGTCCACTTTTCGATCAGTAGCTAGAGTGAAAGAACACAAATAAGCTTATTAACTTAGTCATTTGGGATTTAGGACAAGCCACTACTTTGACCATTTAAGAAACTGATTTCGAGTTTTTTACGCAATTCATTGAAAATAAAAGTGGCCACGTTAATCTATTAAAAAGGAATAGCTTTGCTCGGTTTAAATTTGTTGCGCGGTAAGCTCAATCCCTACACATTAATTAGTCGGACTTAAAGGTTGAAAACTATAGTTATTCAAAAACTTAATTAATTGAAGAAAAAACGCTAGCAAGATGCTAGAGGAAGAGATTTAATAAGTTCATACAAGCTAGAATATTCAGATCATTGATCCAATCAGTCCACAAGGGAGACGATTTTTTGGACCTATAAACTATCCACGACTGTGAAAGTATTCTTATGTCTTCCTCAAGGCTGTCTTTTCACTGTGGATTAAGATCAAAGCAAACTCAATTTCGATTTCGATTACGATTTAGACACATTTATTGACCCAAGTTGTAAAAAACACTCCAAGAGGCCAAGTAATGACTTCTAATTTAATTGTTAAGGACCAACTAGAACAATATTAAAGACATGGAGGGGCCCTTTAAAAAAAACTAATGGACAATTATTACCTCTTGTGAGAAGTGTCACTTTCCACATGCATGCAAATAAAAATGAAAACATAAGTAAAATCTTAAATTTAAAAAGTTGAAATTCAAATTTTAGCACTTTATAGAAGATTTTGGAAGCTTTTAAAAGACAAGAAAGAAGAAGATGGACCAGAATGATAAGTAACATTTGTACAAGTGAAGTAGCTAAAGGTGCTTGTTGTCATTGCAGAGTTTGTGTTTATTAAGATTCGGTCTCTATAAAGATTAAAGAAGTTGCAGAGAAGGAATATGACAACATGCATGGCTTCTTTTTAAAGACAAAGAATCCTTCTTCACTTTCATTTTGGAATAAATGTATCAAGATAATTTAGTACGGATGGCAAGATGAACGGGTTGAATTAAATCCCTAGCGCGGGTTAGGATATGTTCGCGTTAAATCGATCGATCTATAGTAAATTTTAGTGCTTGAGCATGGATAGTAAATAGAAATAGGAATGTAATTTCACTGTGGTATGATTCGATTTGCAATCCTTTTAATGTTTTTGTAATTTGTGTGAATTTATTGTAGTTTTTTTCTAGCTTCTTGCTCGCTTTAATAAAATATCTGTCATTCAAGTAAAAAAGTGCTTGAGCATGGATCAATGACACAAAGAAAAACTTCCAAACGTTGATAGTGCTAAGCTCTCCCATATAGTCCCATGTAATATCTTTCCCTTAGTACTATTAAGTCATCAATTTAGTAGTGCATGTTAAGTATTTGAGTATGTAAATTTGCAAATATCAGTTAAATTGGAAAATACTAGGTTGCTGAAATGAAGATGAACTAACGGATTTTCAATCTCACAAGTCACAAACGTTTGTAATGAGACTTGAATTCACAACCTCTTGGTTGATGAATACACCATACCACTAGGCCAAAGGCGATAATGAACTTGATTCTCCTCGCATCATTTTGCTTCTACTGGTTAGTGTAAAGCCTTGTTCGACCTATAGACTCATTTGATTTAGAGTTAATTACATAAATGGTCCCTGCGGTTTTTTGGGTTCCACGGATTTAGTCTCTAAACTTTTTTTTTTTTTTTTTTTTTTTTTTTTTTTTTTTTTTTTTTTTTTTTTTTTTTTTTTTTNACGGGTTTGATCCTTTAACTATTATTTTTGTTTGACCGTGAAGTGAATGTTTAAATGGTTGAAATGATATAAATACTCTTTTATGTCTAAAAGTATCGTCTTGTGGTTTGTCAGGTATCACAAATTTAGTCCCTACTACCCAAATACTCTTTTTATTTATTTATTTTGATTTATTTATTTTAATTTTTATATTTATTTTTGTTATTTTTATAGCTCTTTGTTTTTATTTTTTACTTAATTATTTTTTTAGCAACAACTCGTTAGAAATTCACGGATCCGAAAGTTCTTCGTGACTCAAGACATTGGGGCACGTGCCGCTACTCATGTATTTAGTAGGATTAGCTTTGTCATAGCTAGAGGAGCGGGGGCCCAAATGGTATCTCGGCTTCCCACTAATTTTTTGTAAATCCTACGAATTTTAATAAACTGATGATGATACAAAAAAATAAAAATAAAATAATAATAATAATAATAATAATAATAATAATAATTATTATTATTATTATTATTATTATTATTATTATTATTATTATATTTATGTTTATATTTTTTTGGTTTATATTATTATTATTATTATTATTATTATTATTAGTATTATTATTATTACTATTATTATTATTACTATTATTATTAGTAGTAGTAGTATTGTTTTCTTTACAAATCCAACCTAAACACCTATTTAATTTGTTTCTATTTTCTTCAAACAATAAGAAACCCAAATACAAACAACTCCTCGCTACATTTTTATTTTTTCTCGATCCAATTAATTCAGTTATCTCAAAATACTCGCATGTCAATCATCTCAAAACACTCACATATGATGAATTGGAATTTGTTAACACGTATGTGAGTGTTTTGAGATGATTGAATTAATATAGTTGAAAAATAAATTAATTGACGCTTGATAGAAGATAGAGGAATGGGAGCCCAGGCCAGTGAATAAAAACAAAAAAATAATAAAAATAATAAAAAATAATAATAATAATAATAATAATAATAATAATAATAATAATAATAATAATAATAATAATAATAATAATAATAATAATAATAAAATTAAAAATATTATATTAAAAAAATAACTAAATAAAATAAAATTAACAAAATAATAAATAAAATTGGTATTTATGCATAGGGACTAAATCCGTGATACCGGAAAAACCACGGGGACCATACTTTTAGACATAAGAGGGTATTTACGTCATTTGAACCATCTAAACATTGACTTCACGGTCAAACCAACATAAATAGTGGTCAAAGGACCAAACCCGTAATGGGTCAAAAATATAAGGAGAGGATCTGGAAAAAAAATTATGGACTAAATCCATGAAATCCGACAAATCACGGAGACCATTTATGTAATTAACTCTTTGATTTTTACCGGGAAAAAAAAACATTACTATTTGCATATTTCTTAGAGCACACGGTAAGGTAACTATCTACCCACGTTATTCGTTAACATTTTTGCGTTAAGGTGCGTTAACCCTTACCGTGGCTCTGCGTTATGGTCACGTTAACGTGGTGTGTTAATGTATTAACGCAACGTTAAGCTGCGTATGTGAATTTAGAAAGAAAAAAAAAAAAAAAAAAAAAAAAAAAAAAAAAAAAAAAAAAAAAAAAAAAAAAAAAAAAAAAAAAAAAAAAAAAAAAAAAAAAAAAAA
>LBNU01038144.1:138490-169541 GCA_014162995.1 Artemisia annua | reverse complement strand
TAGTTTTTTTTATGTGGTAGTTTTTTTTTTTTTTTTTTTTAATTCGAAAGGTTTTTTTATTTTGTATTTTAATTTTTAAGGTTATTAATGAAATATTTGGGTTGTTGAATAAATGAAATAGTTAAGGGGTTAATTTGTAAATTGGTGTTATGGTTGAGTTAAGGTTAGTTATTGTATCGGGTGTTTTTTTATGAGTTAAGGTGAAAAAGTTAAAGCTGATGTAGCACTAACGTGGCAATGCGTTAAAGGATAACTCGGGGTTATTATACCCTTTGCTCTTTGAAAACCAGAAGTCCATCGCCAAATTGCTAAAAAAAAGCCTTCTAAATGGTTTCATTGATTTATTGTCGCAAATCAACTAAAGAAAACATGATTCAGTGACAAATTAGTTACTTTTTGCCTATCTGAAATTTGTGAGTGCTTGAAACAAATAATCTACTGATTAATACATGAATTGTTTAATTAGATGTGTATAGTACATCCTGAAAATGACTTATTTGGAGACAAGGATCCAACAACCGGATTAACATGACACTTTGAACAATGTCAAATGCACCCATGGGCACTCGAAAACCAGGACTGACTACATCCTGTGACCAGCTCATAATGACAGCCAGGCGTCCATGAACCATAGGAAAGCTGGCATGACAAGTGCGCACTCTCACAGAAGTGATTGACGCTTCATAACACTTAGAGCATTCGCAAACGTAACGCTTGAGCTGCGTTATTCACGTTTTTGCTTGCGTTATTGGCTGCGTTACGGCTGCAGTCCCCACGTTAACGCAGCGTTAACGGGGGACGTTATCCCCTTAACGCTGCGTTAAGGGGTGTGTTTAAAAAAAAAAAAAAAAAAAAAAAAAAAAAAAAACNAAAAAAAAAAAAAAAAAAAAAAAAAAAAAAAAAAAAAAAAAAAAAAAAAAAAAAAAAAAGCCTTCTAAATGGTTTCATTGATTTTTGTCATTTGAGGGTCTAAAGGCAAATCAACTAAAGAAAACATGATTCAGTGACAAATTAACTACTTTTTGCCTATCTGAAATTTGTGAGTGCTTGAAACAAATAATCTATTGATTAATACATGAATTGTTTAATTAGATGTGTATAGTATATCCTGAAAATGACTTATTTGGAGACAAGGATCCAACAACCGGATGAACATGACACTTTGAACAATGTCAAATGCACCCATGGGCACTCGAAAACCAGGACTGACTACATCCTGTGACCAGCTCATAATGACCGCCAGGCGTCCAGGAACCATAGGAAACCTAGCATGACAAGTGCGCAATCTCACAGAAGTGATGGACGCTTCATAACACTTAGGGCAGTGTTTGCACTTTGCACAATGTCCATGTTTACAATCTTAGACAATACCTTACATAGAAAATACAGCTTCGGGTTTAAGGGAAAGATGAAAACAATTAAAGGTAGAATACCAAACCTCGTACATCGTTGCATTACTCAGATAAACACCAAAATCGAATGCTAAAGCAAATACATTACTAGACGCATTACTTTTCATAACAACACAATATGTGAATTTGCTTTCACTGACAAAAATAGAACATATATACCAAACCAACTTCTCGTAACTACTGTTGTGGTTAATTAACACGCAGGTGCCTCCGTTAGATTCATATTCATTGCTGAACAACCATTTGATACTTTTAAAGATGTAAAGAGACATGAAAGCTTTGCTATCATCGGTCTTGATCTTGCTGATCCGGAAACTATTGCTAGTTCTTTACTATGTGATGGACTGCTGTAACCTTCTAAATCGGCTTTGGTGATCAGGACAGCATCCCTTGATGGTGAGGGTGTAGCGGTACATGCTAATCGCCAATTCTTGAATTCTTGAACTGCCTGTAAACATATGTGAAAAAGGTTTAGTGGAGGTGATTTCAACACATTCAATATATGCATTAACAAATAGCTTAACCGGAAATGGGTTGAAAGCTTAAAGACGGACCCAGTTCAAGTAACGCCGTCCTTATAAACTAGCGAGGTTATGTGGAAAAGTCTTAAAGACAGATCAAATAAATTTTTACCCTTTTTTTTATTTATTTATTTATTATTATTATTTTTTTTATTTTTTATTTTATTTTTTTTTATTTATTTTTTTTTTTCCAAAAGAGTAAAGCAGGGAGGGGGAGCTAACCTTCCATTGAGAGGGAGCCAAGAGCACTCTAGGTCGTCTTGATCGTACGTATTCCAATGCAGACTCAGGAGTCATGNTGAGTTATTGTGTTAAGTTATTGTGTTAAAGCTGACGTGGCGCTGAGTTATATTATAACTTGAGTCATGGCTGCGGATGCTCTTAGGGCAGTGTTTGCACAATGTCCATGTTTACAATCTTAGACAATACCTTATTACCTTACATAGAAAATACAGCTTCGGGTTTAAGGGAAAGATGAAAACAATTAAAGGTAGAATACCAAACCTCGTACATCGTTGCATTACTCAGATAAACACCAAAATCGAAAGCTAAAGCAAATACATTACTAGACGCATTACTTTTCATAACAACACAATATGTGAATTTGCTTTCACTGACAAAAATAGAACATATATACCAAACCAACTTCTCGTAACTAATGTTGTGGTTAATTAACACGCAGGTGCCTCCGTTAGATTCATATTCATTGCTGAACAACCATTTGATACTTTTAAAGATGTAAAGAGACATGAAAGCTTTGCTATCATCGGTCTCGTTCTTGCTGATCTGGAAACTATTGCTAGTTCTTTACTTTGTGATGGACTGCTGTAACCTTCTAAATCGGCTTTGGTGATCAGGACAGCATCCCTTGATGGTGAGGGTGTAGCGGTACATGCTAATCGCCAATTCTTGAATTCTTGAACTGCCTGTAAACATATGTGAAAAAGGTTTAGTGGTGGTGATTTCAACACATATTCAATATATGAATTAATAAATAGCTTAACCGGAAATGGGTTGAAAGCTTAAAGACAAACCCAGTTCAAGTAACGCCGTCTTTATAAACTAGCGCGGTTATGTGGAAAAGTCTTCAAGACAGATCAAATAAATTATTTTACCCTTTTTTGTTTTTTTTCGTTTTCAAAAGACTAAAGCAGGGAGGGGGAGCTAACCTTCCATTGAGAGGGAGCCAAGAGCACTCTAGGTCGTCTTGATCGTACGTATTCCAATGCAGACTCAGGAGTCATGTGCTTGTATTCCACCTGTGCAACATAAGAGCCAACTCAGTACAAATTTGAAAGTTTAGGGTAGATGGTATGAACACATCGCCAACAGGTCAAAAGGGAAATAAAAAATAAGAAGTTTAGACGAGTCGACTTGGTTGTATTTTGCCTCTAACAGGTCAAAAGGGAACATAAATAAAAACGTTTTATAAGGAAATGGGTCAAGGGTGAATGGTCAAAACTCAAAAGTCACCCAAAGTGTATATTTAATGCACAAAATCTGCATCATTAGATAAAAAATCAGATTTCGAACAAGTTTTTAATGATACTTGACCCGAATATATAAAAATTTCAATGCTTTTAAACAAAAATTGTTTTTGATACTCCAACTCGGGCCCAACCGATGACTGGTACCAAAAAAATTGCCTTATGTAACCCAACCAAGTTCACCCAGTGACTCAAACCACCCATTATACCGCCTTATGGACAAGTACATATCTTTAAAAAAAGAAAAAGGTAGTACCAAATAGCAAAGCACAATTGTCGTACTCCGTCCCCTGCCAGCTTTGCAGTGAACGTATGTGGTCTTTCCGCTGGTTGCATTACCTATAACAAAAAAAGACAGTTATGTAACTGGTTCAGAATAGTACCAATGAAATACTACGTAGCAAGGAAACTGTACTTTACTTACTGTGAATGAACTTCACAGCTCGATCAATGTCAAAGAATGACGGGGCAAAAAGGTAATCTCTTGTCGGAATGACGAGGTGGTCTATGTCATGAGCCTGGAAAGAAGATAAAGGAAAAAGTATTAGTGGTTACCAGGAAAATCAATAAGATTAGACAGAGTCACACTAATAGACACTTACGCTATATAAAGACGTTGGTACCAAAGTTTCATAAGACTCGTTGAGGGTAATGACACCACCAACACCAAGCTCCTTCAATCGAGGAACATCCTTTGGGAATGGAACAGCGCCTAGCAGAAGAAACTGTAAATATGAAAAGAACAGGTTTAGAAACAACAAATTACATAAGACTATATACACTTGTTAATTTTGCAGCATTAAGCAAATCAGACGCCTTGGTCCACAATCTGAACACATGTTCGGATGCACATTGAGCCAATTTAACGATTTAGAGCAGGAATAATCAGTTTTCAATATTTGGGTGAAACCGTTATTATTCTGACTTTCAGGTTAACTTAGTGTCGAAAAAATCAGGTCTCGATAATCACATACGAAAAATGATATAAGAATACTCATTATGATTTATCTAAATCTGATTCAGCAAGTCTCGATTATCATTATAGAACACACGTCGGAACACTCTATTAAAAACTACAACAAAACGAAAAAATAACAAACTTATCTTCCAAATCACAAGTAATGTCAACTATCAAATAGTCAACCACGTGTTGCCTTTATCAAAACCTTATTCAACTCAATCAGAAGTTAATGAACCAATCATATGGTCAACTACTCTATCGACTAAGCAAGATCTTACTCAAACTAAGTTACACTTAAGGTGGTGTTTGGGATCTCACTTACTAGGGGAGTCTTTGGGGTTGCTTCTTAAAACTGCTTATCCACTTGATACTTTTTAGACAGATAATCACAAACACCCTCTAAACCTACTTACACTTTTTAATATTATCAAATAAACACTTTGCATATAAAAAAACACCCAACCTGGTTACTCAAATTGATGTTTAGGATTGCTTGATGTTTCTGCAAATATTTGAGCGGCAGCAGTTTTGTGTTATCCAAACTGCTCTTATTTCAGAGTAAAATAAATAGTTTCGGGTAAGCAGACATGAAGCCGCTTATCCAAAGTGCTTATTTAGCATAAACTTCAAAACTATTCTTATACCACGCAATTTAGCCTACAGTCTTCAACTAATGGATTTGATCGAAAATTTTCAAGAGATAACTATTTTTCCGAATATTATTACATTTTCTCACAAAATAAGGAAATGCAAACACTAGTTCACCAAGTACTTATTTACAAGCATAAGCACAAATAATAAGCAATATCAAACACCCCCTTACTCTAACATATGCATAATCATACCATCCAAACACTAATAACGTTTTATCTACCATACAAAACCACAATAAGCATATAATCACAATTAGGCTAAGTTTGCCGACGAGCTTTTTGGAGCGTTTATAAGCATATAACATTCCTATAACACATAATCAAAAAACACCCTCCACACATAAAGACCGTGAAGCAAATGGCGAAGCCGCCTATAACATGGTGACCTCTAACAAACAAACAACTGTGCGGTTTTATAATAAAACAAACAGCTACCGCTTCCTGCTACTGCTAATAACTAACTTTTTGAGTTTCCATTATTCTGTGTATCGATTGACGTATTTTCGGGTATCAAATCAAGTATTTTCGTATGTTTTTTGGGAATCGATACGCAGAATAATCGAGATTCAAAAAGTTGGTTATTAAATAGTGTGATTCTAACCATGGAACATACAACTCAAAATATGACAAATAAGGGGGTGTTTGTTTAAGCTTATATAGTGGGCTTATAGCTTATTTGGTTTTGGGCTTATGTTTTATAAGCTCACTTTTTGTGGCTTATTTTAAAACTTTTCAGCTTATACAAGCTTATCATGACATGATAAGCTTATATAACCCCATATGTCCCAAAATAAGCCAAAAAAATTGGGTTTATAAAACATTAGCCGAAAACCAAATAAGCCATAAGCCCGCTATACAAGCCGAAACAAACACCCCCTAAGATACATTGTCAGACAATTATCCTTTATAGTACTAATAAAACAAACAAACAAGCTACGGCTTACTGCTACGTCTAACAAAGGGGGTGTTTGTTTCGGCTTGTATAGCAGCCTTATGGCTTATTTGGTTTTCGGCTTATGTTTCATAAGCTCACTTTTTTGTGGCTTATTTTAAAACTTTTCAGCTTATACAAGCTTATCATGACATGATAAGCTTATATAACCCCATATGTCACAAAATAAGCCACAAAAAGTGAGCTTATAAAACATAAGCTGAAAACCAAATAAGCCATAAGCCCGCTATACAAGCTTAAACAAACACCCCCTAATATACATTGTCAGACAATTATCCTTACAGAAAAAAGAAAAGGTAGTACCTGATCAATTTGGTCCCACCAACGAAAGTGAGACTGCATCTTATTCCTACAAACATTATAAAAAAGCGTCGGGTAAAACAGTATCCTCGCACCCGCCCCAACTAGTACCCGTTTATAATTCTCTTCTATATCTTCTTCTTCATAATAATAATCATTCTCTTCTATATCTTCAATCTTCATCTTAACCACCACACTTCAAACAAACTTAACAGGATCCTCGATTGGGTTTATATAAGTGAAAGAAGAATTGGGTTACTAAAATTTATATAAATAAAGAATTGATTTTGGGGATTTTATAAAATNTAAAAAAACACCCAACCTGGTTACTCAAATTGATGTTTGGGATTGCTTGATGTTTCTGCAAATATTTGAGCGGAAGCAGTTTTGTGTTATCCAAACTGCTCTTATTTCAGAGTAAAATAAATAGTTTTGGATTAGCAGACATGAAGCCGCTTATCCAAAGTGCTTATTTAGCATAAACTTCAAAACTATTCTTATACCACGCAATTTAGCCTACAGTCTTTAACTAATGGATTTGATCGAAAAATTTCAACAGATTACTATTTTTCCGTATATAATTACATTTTCTCACAAAATAAGGAAATGCAAACACTAGTTCACCAAGTACTTATTTACAAGAATAAGCACAAATAATAAGCAATATCAAACACCCCCTTACTCTAACATAAGCATAATCATACCATCCAAACACTAATAACGTTTTATCTACTATACAAAACCACAATAAGCATATAATCACAATTAGGCCAAGTTTGGCGACGAGCTTTTTGGAGCATTTAGAATCATATAACATTCCTATAACACAAAATCAAAAAA
Organism: Artemisia annua; assembly: GCA_014162995.1. Lineage (NCBI taxonomy): Eukaryota > Viridiplantae > Streptophyta > Magnoliopsida > Asterales > Asteraceae > Artemisia > Artemisia annua. The sequence goes on along the minus strand of LBNU01038144.1, from coordinate 162,415 downwards.
CACCCTCCACAAATAAAGACTCTGAAGCAAATGGCGAAGCCGCCTATAACATGGTGACCTCTAACAAACAAACATCTGTGCGGTTTTATAATAAAACAAACAGCTATCGCTTACTTCTACGGCTAAAAAAACGAAATAGTCTGATTCTAACGATAGAACATACATCTCAAATATGACAAATAAAACCAAACAAAAGGGGTGTTTGTTTCGGCTTATATAGCGGGCTTATGGCTTATTTGGTTTTGGGCTTATGAAACATAAGCCGAAAACCAAATAAGCCATAAGCCCGCTATACAAGCTTAAACAAACACCCCTAAAATACATTATTATCCATTATAGTAATATAAAACAAAAAAACAAACAGCTACGGCTTACTGCTACGGCTAAAAAACAAAATAGTCTGATTCTAACAATAGAACATACAACTCAAATTATGACAAGTAAGATACATTGTCAGACAATTATCCTTTATAGTAATAAAACAAAAAAACAAACAGCTACGGCTTACTGCTACTGCTACGGCTAAGAAAAAAAAAAAAGAAAAGAAAAGGTAGTACCTGATCAATATGGTCCCACCAACGAAAGTGAGACTGCATCTTATTCCTACAAACATTATAAAAAAGCGTCGGGTAAAACAATATCCTCGCACCCGCCCCAACTAGTACCCGCTTATAATTCTCATTCTCATCTTCTTCTTCATAATAATAATAATCATTCTCTTCTATATCTTCAATCTTCATCTTAACCACCACACTTCAAACAAACTTAACAGGATCCTCGATTGGGTTTATATAAGTGAAAGAAGAATTGGGTTACTAAAATTTATATAAATAAAGAATTGATTTTGGGGATTTAATAAAATTTTGGCAAGATTTTTTCTTTTTTGGGAGATTTATTATTATTAAGGAATGTGTTTTGTGTGCGGTTTGGTTTTTTTTGGAAGGTGTAAGAACAAGGAAAGCGACGGGATATATGTTTCCCCTTTGGAGTTGAGTTTATTTACCAAAGTATCCCTTAATTTACAGCTTTAGCCCTTGTCTAATAAACTTCGGTTACGGTGCATTAACTCATATCGAACTTTCTTTAATCGTCCTGTGGTTTGCCCAAATTGCAGATGTCGTCCCTGAGTTTTCGAAAGTGCAGGCGGCCTCCCTGTGAAGAGTTTTTGGTTCCGTTTTGGTCACTGGCCGTGGACTAAACTTGCAATTTTGAGCAAACCACAGAGACTAAACTTGCAATTTTGAGCAAACCACAAGGACCAAAACGGAACTGAAAACTCCCCACATGGAGGCCGCCTGCACTTTCGAAAACTCAGGGACGAAATCTGCAATTTGGGCAAACCATAGAGACGATTCTTGCAATTTACTCTATAATTAATAAACTTAATTTTCTTTTTTAGTTTAACCATCTAAAGGGGCTTTTCGGGGAGCTGTTAACTTTTTGTTATAAAAATAATCTTCTCTAAAATAATTAGTTCCGTTTGGATACATTGGGTATGTTTGGCGCGGAGCGGTGTGTAGCTTTTTTGGGTGGTAAGCGGTAAACAATGAGCATTTTTAATAAAAGTAGTCATTTGTCAAAAAGCCGGTGAGCTTTGGCTAAGTTTTAGGAAGCCTAATTTCCCAATACTTCTTTAAGAAGCGGTGAGCTATGACTGCTGCTCACAGCTCACAGCTATTGCTCACTACTACTTTTAACAAAACCCAACATCTTTACAAAATAAGGAGGTTTTAAATATGGGAAACGGTCATGCAATTGGTGTTTTATTATTTTAGGAGTTTTGTTTCCGTTATTGAAAATAAGAATTTACTTTATTTTATTGCCGGAGGTATTGCTAGAAGCAGTCTCCATGCTTTCAGGTTAATCATGAGATAGGGGTATGATTTTTCTATATTTCATTCTCTCATACCCCACTTCGGCGAAATTGGGTATGTTGTTGTTGTATTTACTGCTTCTCGCTTTGTACAAAGTTAATTGTTAATAACTAAATTTAAAAATAAAAAGTTAATCAAATTCATCATGCTATACTTACTTGAATCTTGCAAAGTCAAACTAACATTAATAAATTAGTTGATGATAATATGGAATTCATCAAAAGTTAAGAAAAAAATAAGCAAAACAATTTTTATATGAGTTTTGCTAAACGTAGTTGGCTATGCTTTTAAGAAGTTGAAAATGCAATGGGTGTACAATAGGGCGGTTGATGGTAGTTATATCTATGGGTGAAGGGTTTATTTTTAAGAGCATTAGGTATGGTGAAACGGTTTTGCTCCTCATTTGGGCCCCACCAGATACGACCTCATTTGAACACTCCCACTTCAAAATATCCATCACTAATAACAAGTTTCAACAAGCCATTTTGGCCCATCCACCCTCTAAATCCAAACGTTGCCAAATGTATACCTGCAAAACACATTTATCGTTTACTTCCTCACTTTCCCGGCGAGCCACCTTGGTGTGGTGGCGAGCGGACGGCGAGAGGTGACGTGTGCCATGTCGGAAACGGCGAGCCCCCTCGCCACCATATCCCTTGCTCTAATTATTACATATCTTAATGCCATGAATATCAAATTTCTTTTTATATTTATTTAACACAGAGATTTGTTTTCAGTTTTATAATCATTTTGAATCAAAAAGAGTAGTAATTACTCGTAATAGAATTAAACTATGCTAAGAAAATTTCTAAATATGAAAGACGGGAAAAATATTTATTTATTGTAGTAAATATTAGTATTGCAAAACAATATTTTGTACTCGCATATGCTTATGGAGTTATGGACATTGAAGTCGAGAGATTTGAGAGAAAATTTTAACATGTTTTGGAAGTGATTTGGGACTTTGGGTGTTGATAGAGAATTTTGAGTATTCTTTGATCCTCCATCGGGAAAAATAAAAATAAAAAAAGATAAGACTAGATGGTTAGAATGAATTAGTAGTAATTTTGTTTGTCTACTTACTAGAGCATTTTCAATGGAAAAACCGTTCAAAAAGAAAAAGTAACACATTGTTCATCACGTTTGTATTTTGTTGGTTAGAATTGAACATGCGACAAATTAATAAAGCTTGTTTTACATTATTAGTGTGAAAGTTGAGTTATGAAAGTAACGCCAGGGTTGGTTGAGGGACGGAGCCAAGTGTTGCATTGGGTATGCCATGGCCCACTCTAAATATATGCTAGCTACCAATACATGTATAATTGTATATATTATCTAGTGTATTATACTTACTAAATAGTTTCTGCCTACCCAAAATATACAAGATTTGACAAATTTGGATATGTACGTAGTACTTTTCTTTATATTTACTTTGCAAAAACTTTTACTACGTAGTTTAGATTAGGTTTAGATGATTTTAACGGTAACTTTTTACCGGAAAACTTCTGAAATTTATACATTTATTTTTCTTATATGTGATTTGGCCCACTCGAATGAAAAATCCTGGCTTCGTAACTTGGTTCTTGCAAGTGTGGCTATTGGCAAAGCACAAAATGTATTCTCTAATCCCATGCATTAAGTTACTAGGATGTTGTACAAGATTTTTAAAGCCAACAAAATTTCTCAAGAAATAGATCGAATATTTTCCTTACATAACAGATATCACTACATCATTATTAGAAATTAGAATAGTAGTCTTTTAAATGTTCAATCCCACTGAATCAGGCATTTTTCAGTTGGTATTGATGGTGTTGACATATGTCTACATGGTATTGTAATATGCTTATTTAGATCATTGTCAAGTTTCATGCCTTCCACATCTCAATGTCTAGCACCAAATTTATAAGGGTTTTGCTAACATGTGCCACTGGGGCATTTGTTAACGTGTTTATAAAAAGTATGTTTTGTTTCATTTAAGAGAAAATTATGTTTAAATATAGTAATTCATCACTTTATTTAATGTGCATTTAATGCATTTTTTGATAAATTAAGAAAATTTGTTTTTATTAACTACACACTAACTTGTGAGCACTTGTTAGCAAAACTCAATTTGTAAATCATTTTTCCTACTATCATGAAGAATTAATTCGTGTTGTCAATGACAGATAATTAAACTTCTTGTCAAAATATCTATGATTTAAGTTAATATAGAGATAATTTGGATGTTAAGATACATGGATCGTGTCATAGTAAAGGGGTGACTATACCTTTCATAGAAAGACGAACATTAACAAATCATATATATCATTAAATCATCACATATTTGGATTGGCTTATTTCAGCGGCTTATGGGCTTGCCACAATCTGAAAGTGCCATAAGCTCATTTTTGGTGTTTGAATAAGGGCCCGTTTGGTAGGTGGTATTCACACTGTTGGAATAGTATGATAGTGAAATATTTCATTTGGTATGCATATATCGGTTTTAGAACAGGATTTGACCTTTCCTGGTGGGTTTGTGTGATACCACTCACAAGTGGCTACTCTTCTGACAAAAGCAATATATGTTATTTTTCTATTTGTTAGTTTCTTGTCTTTATGTAACTTTTTTATTTTATAATATAAGCAATGGGCCCATTTTATTATATTAATAATATTAAATAAAAATCAATTCCCTATTACATTTTACAAAACAAACAACATTAATATTATCAAATCATTTTTAAATCCAAATCCAAATCCTAATCCTAAACCCATCTACAAACCAAACGGGCCCTTAGTTCGGTTTTAGCTTATGGGTTTATTTTATTGGTTAAAAAAATTATGCTTGAGAAACCTTGGTTGTGTGGTTTTTTTGAGGGATTTAGTTATTACTATTCTCGTTTACCGTCCTCGTATCTCTTTCATAACTTATTTTAATAGATTTTTCCTTCTNTTTGGTTCTTGCAAGTGTGGCTATTGGCAAAGCACAAAATGTATTCTCTAATCCCATGCATTAAGTTACTAGGATGTTGTACAAGATTTTTAAAGCCAACAAAATTTCTCAAGAAATAGATCGAATATTTTCCTTACATAACAGATATCACTACATCATTATTAGAAATTAGAATAGTAGTCTTTTAAATGTTCAATCCCACTGAATCAGGCATTTTTCAGTTGGTATTGATGGTGTTGACATATGTCTACATGGTATTGTAATATGCTTATTTAGATCATTGTCAAGTTTCATGCCTTCCACATCTCAATGTCTAGCACCAAATTTATAAGGGTTTTGCTAACATGTGACACTGGGGCATTTGTAATGTGTTTATAAAAAGTATGTTTTGTTTCATTTAAGAGAAAATTATGTTTAAATATAGTAATTCATCACTTTATTTAATGTGCATTTAATGCATTTTTTGATAAATTAAGAAAATTTGTTTTTATTAACTAGACACTAACTTGTGAGCACTTGTTAGCAAAACTCAATTTGTAAATCATTTTTCCTACTATCATGTAGAATTAATTCGTGTTGTCAATGACAGATAATTAAACTTCTTGTCAAAATATCTATGATTTAAGTTAATATAGAGATAATTTGGATGTTAAGATACATGGATCGTGTCATAGTAAAGGGGTGACTATACCTTTCATAGAAAGACGAACATTAACAAATCATATATATCATTAAATCATCACATATTTGGATTGGCTTATTTCAGCGGCTTATGGGCTTGCCACAATCTGAAAGTGCCATAAGCTCATTTTTGGTGTTTGAATAATTAGGGCCCGTTTGGTAGGTGGTATTCACACTGTTGGAATGGTATGATAGTGAAATATTTCATTTGGTATGCATGTATCGGTTTTAGAACACGATTTGACACCTTTCCTGGTGGGTTTGTGTGATACCACTCACAAGGGGCTACTCTTCAGACAAAAGCAATATATGTTATTTTTCTATTTGTTAGTTTCTTGTCTTTATGTAACTTTTTTATTTTATAATATAAGCAATGGGCCCATTTTATTATATTAATAATATTAAATAAAAATCAATTCCCTATTACATTTTACAAAACAAACAACATTAATACTATCAAATCATTTTTAAATCCAAATTTAAATCCAAATCCAAATCCTAATCCTAAACCCATCTACAAACCAAACGGGTTAGTTCGGTTTTAGCTTGTGGGTTTATTTTATTGGTTAAAAAAATTATGCTTGAGAAACCTTGGTTGTGTGGTTTTTTTTGAGGGATTTAGTTATTACTATTCTCGTTTACCGTCCTCGTATCTCTTTCATAACTTATTTTAATAGATTTTTCCTTTTTTTTTTTTTTTTTTTTTTTTTTAGATCATTTTACCAGCATATTACCACCATTTAACAGCTTATTACGTTGTTAAACAACATGAGCTAATCCAAACACTGCTATTTCATGAAATGTGTTTTCAAACAACATAAACTAATAAGCTCATTTTGTAAATAATAAAACATAAGCTAACCCAAACACTAGGGTGTTCAAAACAACCGAGAAACCAACCAAACCGAGTCGACCCGCTCAAAGGGAAACCAAAAAACCTGAAACCGAAAAAATCCACTTAGCAAGGTTCGGTTCCGGTTTTTACTTTTAGATATCCGCGGTTAACTGAATCGAACCGTGTATACTTTATGAAGGTTTTACTATAAATATTCAATTATTGTACAAGTATTGATTATATCATTGCACAACTTTATTGCATAACTTTTTTTTTTTTCAACATTTACTAAACATCTATATATATGAAAATTGATTAATGTGATTGTAACCTATAAATGTCAAAATAAATGCTTTTTGTTTATCTGTTATTTATATTTATTTGAATGCAATTATTATGATGGAATAAATTTAAATAATGACTTTAATCTATTCAATGTTATTTAATTTTACTAAATGACATTTTGCATTCTAGATCATGCTGATGTTTATACGGTTTAACTCGATTAAATGTTTAAAATAGTTAACCGTGACCCGAATCGCGGATAACCGCTCATTTCAGGTACCACATGTCCAGTTATCCGCCTAATATGTTTGGGTTCAAGTAGTAAAATTAATCACCCGCTCCACGATACATAGTCTAAATCTTCCAACTAACCAAGAATCTTATACGATGTAATAATATATTTTGGGCCATGTATGAACCGACAAAGATAAGCCCATTAAAAGCCCACCGTCTACAAGTATAAATAAAACGTACGTTATCTCTTTCTCTATGTCTCCATCAATCGATCGATTAAAAAAGTAAAAACCAGTGAGTATCGTTGTCTCAAATCCTTTTTTTCAGTATAGCTAGAAATCTGATTTAGTTCCATACAGTTATAGTTTCAGCTTAGTAGTATAACTCAGTATAGCTCAACATAGCTCACTATAGCTCGGCATGGTTCAGTGCAGCCAAATTATTAGTTCACGATATTCATAGGATCAGTTTGGTTAAGATTCTACAAACCAAAACTACACTGTCATTGTTTGTTCTTTGATGTGTGGTTTATTAGGTAAATTATACTGACCGGGGCCGTCTTTGAGGGTGTGCAAGGTGGGTGACCGCTCAGGGCTCAAAATTTGTCTCGTTTTGCATGTGTAAAAAATATTTAGATGATAAAATATCTTAAATGAGTAATATGTTATAACGCTTAGATAACTAATTGCATTATATCTTATAAACGGTAACACTTTATATATAACATTGCTTATCGAAAATTATCATTATATAATTCCGTCCAGAGCCCTCAAATATTTTTCAATAATTCATGGGACGGCCATGATACTAACGTGTAATCATACTCCACCAAGGGTGAAACTATTGTATATAATTTAATTTATGGAGATCTTTTGTTTGGATTGTTGTAGTTTTGCTGTCTAACATGTAACAAAGTGTCTGGTTTAAGGTAATTTAACGTCTCATTGGCCAAGGTGTTTAACCACTACCAAAATGGCCTAGTAGTGTTAAGGTGCTTGGCTTTCAAAGAAGAGGTTAATGGTTCAAACCTTGTTAACTGTGTGCATTTATGGGTGGTCAGAGAAAGATCGGAAACGGTCCCGGGATTAACCTGTTGAGGCCACGTACATGAGTAAAAAAAAAGGCTCGCCGTCTTAATGGCCGTTTTATTGGCGAAGGAACTTGATTCCAACCACTTTTAGTCTTAATAATATCAGTTACTTAATAACAAGTAAAAAACAAAAAAAACAAAAAAAAAAAACACTTGAGAATGTGTAAGTTATTTTATTTTTATTTTTTATTTTATTTTTTTATTTTTTTTTAAAGCAAAACCCTTATTTGTTTAAAATGGATAACAAGCATAAGAGACTTTCTTTTAAACTTTGTCATATACTTCTTTGATTTTATAAAAATTTAACCACCTTTTATAAAATCAAACATCTCTTTTTTAACGCTGGTCTCATATGATCATAGTTAATAATGTTAACTTGTCTAGTTTTTGTTTCTTCTAAGAAAGAAACGGCAAAATCAAACATCTCTTTTCCTGTAACTCAAATCAAATTGTGCTAATTGACATAATTTGGTCAACAAGTATAAATAGCGATGAACAGATTCAACTACTCAACATTTATTACCGCCATACTTATTCATCATAGTAATAACTCCTACAAGAACAGATTAAACTACTCAAAATTTATTACCACCATACATATTCATCATAGCAATAACTACTACAAGAACAAATAAACTACTAATTCACCCACTTTAATTCTACCATCTTCTCTCAATCTCATCACTTTTCTTTTAAGTTCAACCTTTTCTTTATCTAAATTTTGTTAAAGATTATTGCTTTTTTTATGCTTATCGTGTTTGTTATAAAGTATTTTGATGCTCTTGCAACACATACAATTATGGGAATGACGATTTTAAAAGATAAGTACATGGGTTTGTTGGAGATTCGGAGAGTATTTCATGCCTTCTAAATATGGTGCACACCCGATGATGTCTTGCTTTAAGTCAAAAAGTAAACCACTTGTTGTTCTTCTGCAAGTTGAGCCAGTAAGAGGTATCTTTCTCTCTTTTCATTTGACTTGTTACAAGTAATATATATATTCACAATCTTATCTAAAGTATTTTCATACTTAATAGTGTTTGAGAGTTCAGAAGATTGCCCTAGTATGTTTAGAGACCCCTTTAGGGCACCAAAATGATTGTTGACAAAATTACCCTGGTTATCAAAAGGTTTCAGGCTACATAGCATTTAGTTTTATTCCAAATGGCAAGTATACTAAACAGGACGAGTCGTCACTTTTTGCTTAAGAATTATCTTGATAAACGGGTTTTCGATCTACTGAAGTGAGGTATATTATGTTGTTATTAATGATATCTATAATAGTTCGATACTGATAAAATTTTCATTTTTCTCAGACGGATGGAAAAGTGGTTCGATCTTTGGAAACATATTCTGTTGGGGAAGGATAAGAGCGGGTGCCACATTGTTACAAGTCAAGAAGCAATAGGTATTTTCGAAAAAGACAAAGAGGCGGAAATGCCACAAGCCTTTCGAAAGAACTTGTCATCATTATGGTGTTCGATATCGATATCAATGTAATCTACTTTTGTCTCGTCCAACTTGTTGCTAAAGATGAATTTTGTCAAGTAACCACATGATTGATTTTTATGTGCTTCATTACAAAATTCAAGTTTCAAAAAGGGTGATTGTTAACGAAGTTTCTTTTTTGTTTTATTGCTGCAGATGCTACCTTGGGAAAGCATGACGGTATTAAGAAACCTAAAAATCTATCGCTTGTCGTCGATTTCCAGCATCTTTTACACATATTACAGATTAATCCATAGTGATGAAATGATAATGAATGATTCTATAGCCTACCCTATATTAAATCCACGTAATGAAGGGTTGGATGTAGAATCCTTCATTATCTTTTTGTCACTATGGATTAATCTCTAATATGTGTAAAAAATAAATCGACGGCATACGATAGATTTCTTGGTTTCTTAATACCTCCATGCTTTCCCAAGGTAGCATCTCCAACAATAAAACAAACAAAGAAACTTGGTTTACAATCCCTGTTTTTAGAACTTAATTTTGGAAAGAAGCACATACAAATCGATCATAAAGTTACTTGTCAAAATTCATTTTTTGCAACAAGTTGCACAGGGCAAGAGTAGATTACATTGATATCGATGTCCAACACCATAATGACAAGTTCTTTTGAAAGGCTTGTGGCATTTCCGCCTCTTTGTCTTTTTCAAAAGATACTTATTTCTTCTTGACTTGTAACAATTTGGCACCCACTCTTATTCTCCCCCAGCAGAATATGTTTCCAATTGCCGAACCACTTTTCCATTCGTTTGAGAAAAATGAAACACTTATCAGTATCAAACTATTATAGATATCATTAATAACAACATAATATACCTCACCTCATTAGATTACAACCATGTTTATCAAAATAATTCTTCCAAGCAAAAAAGTGACGATGCCATTTGGAATAAAACTAAATGCTATGTAGTCTGAAAGCTTTTGATAACCAGGGTAATTTTGTCAACAATCGTTTTGTTGCCCTAAAGAGGCCCTCTAAACATACTAGGGAAATCTTGTGAACTCTCAAACACTATTAAGCATGGACATACTTTAAATAGGATTGTGAATATATATTACTTGTAACAAGTCAAATGAAATGAGAGTGATAGCTCTTATTGGCTCAACTTGAAGAAGACCCAAAAGTGATTTACCTTTTGACTTAAAGCGAGACATCATCAGGTGTGCACCATATTTAGAAGGCATGAAAGACTCCTAGAAGAATCTCCAACAAACCCGTGTACTTATCTTTAAGAATCGTCATTCCCAGAATTGTATGTGGTGGAAGAGCTTCAAAATACTTTATAACAAACTCTTCAAGATCCACATCTAAGTTAGGTGCGAGGATACATGAAATGGACCGGTTAGAGTAATGCTCTACTTCTAATTGGAAGTATGTTTTCTGGCTGAATATAATTTATTACAGTTATTTAGTGTGATTAGTTGCATTAGTTAAGTGGAAAATACATTGTTCAGTAACAGGCTATATGTTTTTATGTTTTAGGATCTATTTATAAGACTTGGGTGTGTGAAGACGATTAGTGGCAAAAACTTTATCAATGTTGCAAGTTTTAATCATGATGGAAGCATAATATTGGCAACGTCAAATAGAACTTTCAGATTTCGGATTTGGGTTTGTAAATGGTTCCATAAGACGGATATAACCGGGAATCATTGGCAAGAGAAGATCATCAATGACACTGTCATTGTAACTCTTGGAGATACTGGTTGGGTACTTTTACTTTTTGACACATATGATAACCCATCGTTCTTTTGTTTTCTTTTGACATAACTTTGTACAATACTTATTCTTAATAGGTAAATCATTATCAATTGTTAGAAGATGGCAAAGTGCAAACATATTACCTTTGTGGGAGTGTTTCAGGTTACCATTCTACCCTCAAGCGAGCTACCTTAAATAATTAGCTAGCCATTGATCCTAGCAGCAGACAAGTCTTCTATGCCTATGACAAGACGGGTCGGGTCATGAAAGTAAGCAATAATGGATTAACCAAGAATTTTAATTGTTTCTTGGACTGTTTTGTTGAAAGTCTCACATTATTCTTAACGTTTTTTTGTTTTGCAGTTTGATTTAAGAGAGAGCTTTCTGGAAGGGATTTATTTGAAAAATTTTAAACTAGGAGTGCTCGAGCTAAAACTCATTGGATCAAACACTGTGTTTTAGCTCAAGCACTCCCTAGTTTAAAACTTTGCAAATGTTTTCCTTCCATAAAGCTCTCCCTTAAATCAATCTGCAAAACAAAAAAACAATTAAAGATAATGTGAGACTTTCCACAAAACAGTGCAAGAAACAATTAAAATTATAGGTTAATCCATTATTGCTTACTTTCATGACCCGACCCGTCTTGTCACATGTATAGCAAAAGACTTGTGTGTTGCTAGGATCAATGGCTATCTGATTATTTAAGGTAGCTCGCTGGATTGTAGAGGGGTGACCTGAAACACTCCCGCCAAGGTAATCTCTTTGCACCTTGCCATCTTCTAACAGTTGATTACGATTTACCTGTTATATATAAATGTTGTACAAAGTTATGTTACAAGAAAATAGAATAACGATGGTTATCATATGTGTCCAAAAGTAAAAGTACCCGGTCAATATCTCCAAGGGTTATAATGACATTGTCATTGATGATCTTCCCTTGTCTGTTATTTCTGGTTATATCCGTCTCATGGAACCATTTACAAACCCTAGATTCCGAATCCCACATCTGCAAAGTTCTGTTTGACGTTGCCTAAAAACATAATAACACATAGCCCGTTAATGAACGACGTATTTTTCCCTTGAATAATGCAACTAATCACTCTCAAGAATTGTAATAAATTATATTCCATCCAAAAAGTGAAACAAGTGAACCTATCGTCTTTTCAGTTCTCAAGAAACATACTTCAGAAGCTGCTTGTCTTGAGTAAAATCTTCTTGTTGGGTGCGAGACAACCTCTTAGTCAAACTCAAATGTATCAAAGAAAGGCACCCCTTGTCACTCTTTTTCCTCAGGGTCCTTGCCCTGTGTGAGTCCAATAAGGATATGCATTGAATGCAGGGATGTTTCAAGTAGTTTATTTGGTTGAGTTTTGTAAGCTCATTCGTTATGAAGTAGTTTATTTGGTGTTTTGGTTTGGTCGCAATCGGTTTNAAAAAAAAAAAAACTGAGTTTTTTAGGCTGCACCACTATAGACAGATAAAGGATGTATAAGCTTTAGATCTGAGTAAGGTCAAAATGGAAAGCAATTAATATTGTTTTTGTTTGAAAAGGTGAACAAAGTACTGAATGAAGAAATATATAATTGAATGTATGACGACATGAGCAGATGTGAATTGGATGAAAAGGGTTTGATTCTGAGTGAAAGTTTCCAGAGTACCTTAATGATCATTAGGGGCGTGGAGTTATATTGTAGATGTCCATATTAATCAATGATTAGATCTTATTAGTTTATTTAGGCCTAACCCTTGATCTTTTGTCGAAGTACATTTATCTGCTTGGCTGTTGCAACAGGTGAAGCCCGAGGAAATAACTGTTATCATCATTGACTTTAATGAGCCTGGCTCACTTGCTCCAATTGGCTTGCACCTTGGTGAGACCAAGTATATGGTGATTCAAGGCGAGGCAGGAGCTGTCATTCGTGGCAAAAAGGTGATGTATTTACACTGTTATGTGTATAATTTAACCTCTACACTGTTGAAGGCAGTGTCCAGAGTGATCAACTTTCCCTCCTCTTGTACTGGTCTTTAAGTGCAAAATGCAAAAATATAACATAATTTTCAAGAATGGGGTATATTTGCGAGTCAAGTATTTTGGTCTCTTTTATCATTTAATTTGGAGGACGTGTCTGGATTTGCTAATATGTACAAAATGTGGCGTTAATTTGTAGTGTTTTGAGAAATTTCTGGTTCATAGTTTCTAGACATATATCAGATTTTGAGTTAGTTGGCTGATTGGCTGAGAAAAAAGATGTATTTGTGACTTGTAACTGAGTTTGACCCCGCTTATGAATCTGTTAAAGTTAGGTTTTGGTTATCAAAAAATGTCTCTGAAAGGTAGAGCTAAATGGTAAACTGTTAAAATAAGGTTGTAAGTTCTCTAGTATTTTCAATGCATACAACATATTTATAGAAGATGGACAAAATAGAGCTAAAGGGGTCGACCTAATCTGACTAGTACTAAAATTGTCTAGTTTCAACCCAAACGCATTTTAGCCCGTTTCAACGTCTCAACCCGCCTGTTTTCCCCCCTTTAAAACACAGTTACTAACTTACTATTACTTCCCTTGTTCTAGTCAGTTAAACATATCCTTACTTTTTTAGCTGTTTTATGTTGAAGATTCGTTTATAGCTCTAATTTGAGACTTAGTGTGTTGATCCTCATTATTTTGTTTACAGGGACCTGGAGGCGTTACAGTTAAGAAGACTCGAATGTCTGTTATTATCGGTATCTATGATGAACCAATGACGTGTCTGGATTTGCTAATCTCCACCAAATATGGCGTTTTACGTGCTCACATTCTCAAGACAGTGAAGAAACGGTAAGTGTAGTGTTGAGAAATTAATGGTTCGTAGTTGTTCTGAGATATGTCACATTTTGAGTTAATTAACTTAGAAACAAGACTATTTTTACTTGTAACTGAGTGTACTTTCAAGTCTGTTGAAATTTGGTTTGGTGATTACGATAGCTAAAGGATAAACAGTTTAAACGGATTGAATGAGTTGAAAGCTGTCTAAAGTCAACTTCTGCTGCATACAAAATATTTATAGAGATGGATAAAAACTGTTTGTGGGCCGATCCGCCTTGTGCTAAAAACGTCTTGTTTCAACCTAAACCCGTTTCGACCCGTTACCCAACCCACCTGTTTTACTACCTTCAATACATCATGCACAAGAGTTGCTTGGTTTGTATGTCAAGTTGCGAAGTATACTTTAAATCCATGACAACTTAGTCGTTATATTGTGAAAATGATTTTGTCCGCATATTGACACTATTTTTTTGTAATTAAATAAAATTTTGGACGAGTGTTTCTGTCAATCTAAACGATCTTTTATCTTTAATCTAAACAACCGATTTTCCATCATCTGTTTTTGAATATTTTGAGATCTATATGTTTAGAGTTATGGCAAGTTTGATTGAGTTGTCTGTAACAAGAAAACATATGCAATGATCTAAATCTTTTCCTGTTTTACTTTACCGTTATAGCAATTCTTCTATGAAATGAACAACTAACGAGTGTGATTTAAACATTTGCATGCACGGAAATGATACAGCTAGTATTTCAAATGTTATCATCTTCATCAAAATTGAACAAACTTTTGGTGGTGTTGCCCTGATCGTTAAGGGTGATACTTGTTTAGTTGCTTGAGTTATTTTGGTGGATATTTCAAATGTTATCATTCATCATCATATTAACTTTGTTTGTGTATGTTTTTCACTTCTTATGAGTTTGTCTAAGTCTGTTTAACGGTTATAAAGCTTTGGTTCTGATATATATTCGTTATATTTTCATTTCGCCTAATTATTACTTCTATCGTTTGATGATTGCGTGATTTTGACTTCACATGATATATTTAAGTCTGTTTAATGTTGATTAAGCTTCAGATATGATGCATACATGTTCTGTTTTCATTTGGCTGAATTTTAGCTCCATTTACATGATATTTACTTTCTTTGAATCGTTGATATTGATTAAGCTTCGGATCTGATACATATTATTAGGTTTTAGTTCGGATTTGATATGTTATCATTTCATCTAGTTTTGACCTAATATTTACAGTTTTATCTGATTTTGACTTCATCTGAATCGCTGATTGCATAACCTTGTCCTCGGAGCACTCGTTAGACAATCCTTTTTAATACATAGTGAATAAGGGCATGTTTCGTATGGGGGTTTAGAATGGTTTGTGATTTGGTGTGACACTAAAAACTAGTTTGGTTTGTGATTTGGCTACAAAAAAGAGTTTGGATTTATCAAAAGTTAATCCCACCTAGCAAGGTGGGGTTTGCTTTCTTTTGAAGTGAGACCCACATTTTACGCTCTATCTACTATTATAAAATCTTTAATATAACTCTTCTATATCATTAAATTTTTTCTCTTTCCATTATTAATATTAACGCAAAACCAAAACCAAATCAAAATCCTAAACCCTCCACAAACCAAACGGACCCTAAGTCTTGTTCTTATCAATTTGTGATATCCAACTATTTGTCTTTACATTTATTGACAAATCTATCAATGACTTTTTACTCCAACATGTCTTGTTAAAGTGGGACAAGTATTAAAAAATGTTTAATATCAAATGCAGAAACTGAATGAAGATATATAAAAAGAATTATGCAAAAAACTCGGCTGAAGTTATAGAAAAGGTAACAAACTAATAAGAAGTAAAAATCATACACAGACAAAGATAATATAATGATGAAGATGAGCATTCGAAATATCCACCAAAAACAACTCAAGAAACTAAACAAGTATCACACTTAATCATCAAGGCAACATCACCAAAAGTTTGTTCAATCTTGATATATTGTCACACCTTAATTACTCACCGTATCATTTCCCTGCAAATGTTTATATCACACTCGTTAGTTTTTCGTTTCAATTAAGAATTGATATAACCGTAAAGAAAAACATATCAAGAAAAAGAGTAATTATTTAGATCATCGCATATGATTTCTTGTTGCAAACAACCCGTCATACTTGCCAAAACTCTGAACGTGTAACATATGAAAAAACTCCCAACACTAAAAACCTTTGGCAACATTGGTGGTTTGTAGGATTGGCTAGATAATGGTTTAGGTTGACCCGAAACACTTTTTGTCCAAAAAGTTATTTTTATTTACAAATAAATAGCATCAAATATGATAAGATGTTGGAGACTCATAAAGCCTGAACCATTTATAAGTAAGACCTGAACCATTTAGTTTTTAGCTATTGTTTCTTATTCGACCCGTTACGAAAAAGCAGCTTTTGCATGACAGTGTTTCACAATATTGATTACTTTTTTTCAAAGGAATAAACGGTGCAATGGTATGAAAAGTTAAATCAGGAAACTGAAAAGTAGCATACCGAAGGAAATTAAAAACCCTGATCAAGGAGGTAGTCGCCGAGCCTTTCAACAATCATGTTACATTGGCCAGGAGTCATTGGCTCATCATAAATGCCGATAATAATGGACATTCCAGTCTTCTTGACTGTAACACCTCCAGGTCCCTGAATCCAAAACAATGATAATCAGCATACAGCAACAATAACAGCTAAAACAGTTTAAGTTTAATCAAATGAAACAAGCTAAGTAATAATGAAATAAAGGTAGTAAAACGGGTGGGTTGGTAACTGGTCAACTCAAAATGGGCTTCGGTAAAACAAGACATTTTTCAATACAAGATAGGGCCCACCCACAAACAATTTGGTCCTTTTGTATGCATTATAAATCGACTTTAGAGAGCTTTCAACTCACTCAATCTGTTTCAATTATTTACCGGTTAACTATATAATGATAACCAAATAACATTAGATTTATGAGTAAACGTGTTAAATTCGGTTACAAGTTAAAAATACATCTACTTTATCAGCCAATTCCCCAAATAACTCAAAATCTGATATATGTCTAGCAAGTACCACTAACTTTTCAAAACACTACACTTACAGTTTCTTCACTTTATGAGAAAATGAGCACATAAAACGACACATTTTGCACAAATTAGTGAATCCAGACACATCATCAAATCTAAATTCTAAAATAGACCAAAATACTTGGCACGGAAATATGTTCCATTCTTGAAACTTATGTTGGATTTTTCTCATTATCGTAAGAATCATGAGCATTTTGCTTTTAAAGACCAAAAATTGGAAGGAAAGTTGATCACTGACAGTGCCTTCAATTGTGTAAAGGTTAAGTTAAACACATAACAGTGTAAATTCCCCACCTTTTTGCCACGAATGACAGCTCCTGCCTCGCCTTGAATCACCATATACTTGGTCCCGCCAAGGTGCAAACCAGTTGGAGCAAGTGAGCCAGGCTCATTGAAGTCATTGATGATACCATTTATTTCCTCTGGCTTCACCTGTTGTGCAACAGCCAAGCGGATGAATGTTACTTCGACAAAAAACGAGAGTTATAAAGGCCTAAACAAACCAAATGGATGCATTGATAAGACATTTTGCTTGATTTGATACACAGAAAACGAAGAGATATTTCCTCAAAAACATTTTTCAACGTTGTACTCTTCAATTCCAAGACAGACCCCTCTTTTTGTATTCCTTAAAGCTTTTAACTTCCATCACACAATCTAATTTAGCTTCCTTTAATTTTCTAGTGCTACCAGTTGACATACTATGAGTTAATAAGATTTATCATTACCAAATTACTCCACACCACTAATGATCATAAGGCAATTCTTAAACCAAAGACTTCAAAATTTTACCATATATCTGCTCATGTTGTCATACTAAGTTAACTTCTATATACTGATTGTAAACAAAATCATATTATTGAACAAGGGTCGCATTTTTTGTTATCAGCAGCCTAATAAAACTATCCTAGCATCCAAGTAGACACCATTCCAGTTGCAACAAATTGCAATAGAAGCACTTATAGTTATAGAATTTAATAAAACGACTGCAACCAAGCCAGAACACGCATTATCTACTTGAAACATAACAGTTAGCAAATTAGCTAACAAAAACTCAACTCAGAACCGAAGCTGATCAACAACAAACTGATTTGACAATTGAATAAAAAGTATAATTCATGTAATGCGCGAAAAACATAGGTAAAAGGAAAACTATACAAAACAAAAGCACGGTCACTGCAACCAACAGCATCATCAATTGTCAAGCCAGATTAACAAATCAAAACACATCGAATCTGAGCTGAGACATACTCATATGCATCGGAAGCTGAATCGAAGTAAGAATCACGCAATGAGAGCTAAAAGTTTCTCGTAACACTAAGATCATACAGATGGAAACACCGCTAAGCCATATTCACAAATCAAACAATGCTATCTGAACTAAAACCTATCTATATGCATTAGATTCAAAGCTTAATCAATAACAAGTAGACTTAAACAGATCACTTATAGTAAAACCTAATGAGAAAGAGGTAAAAACATTTACTACACAAATGAAAACACAACGACTGCAGCCAATGCATAATCCGTCGTGATATCACATTAACACATCATGACACTGAATCTGAACCAAGGCCTAACTATATGCATCAGATGTGAAGCTTAATCAGCAACAAAACACACTTAAACAGATCAATTTTAGTCGAGATCATGCAACAAACGAAAAAATGAAGTCAAAACTTAACACATCGAATCTGTACCTGAGCAAAAATTCTTAAATAGATCAAATGACACATAAATCATGTAATCAGCGATTCACTAGTAATCATGCAATGAGTGACAAAATTAGTTCAAATAAAAACACATCGAATCTGACTAATTCCTAACCACATTTAAAGCTTAATTAACACCACATACACTTAAACCTATCAATTAAACCAGCAATCAGTTGACACACAAACTAGCTTTAACTAAAACCTAACGAACATGCATCAGATCCGAAGCTTAAACATATCAACTGAAGTCAAAATCATGTCAAAACTAGATGAAATGATAACATATTATATCTGAGCTAAAACCTAACAATATGCATCAGATCCGAAACTTAATCAATAACAAACTTAAACCGGTCAACTGAAGTCAAAATCACGTAATCAACGATTCAATTAAACTAAAGATCATGCAATTACAATAATATCAGGCGAAATGAAAACACTACAAATATGTATCAGATCCGAAGCTTAAAGAGCATTAATCACACAAGTCAAAATTAGGTCAAAGCCAAACACAACGAATCTGTACTAAAACCTAATGATATGCATCAGATCAAAAGCTTAATCAGCAACAAACACACTTAAACCTATCAGCTGAAGCATAAATCATGTAACATATCAATTGAGGTCAAATAAGGTCAAACTATATAAATATTAGGTCAAAAACTGGATTAAATGAAAACATATCGAACGCGAACTAAAACCTAACAATATGTATTAGATTGGAGAAGCTTCATCAGCATGCAATTAGAGTACGAGTAAGAAATTAGGTGAAACGTAAACACAACTAAAACCTAACAATATGTATTTAGACTTAAATCATGTACCGCACAATCATTTTAAGCCTAACGATACGCCGTAAATTAATTAACAACACTTATGTATTAGATCACAAATCAAGTATTTATCATTTCAAATAAAGTCAAATCTAATTACAACGAATCTGAACTACAACCTAACAATACGCATCGGATCCGAAGCTTAAATATATCAAATGAAGTCAAAATGATAACATATCAAATGTGAACTAAAACCTAACGACACGCATCAGATCCGAAACTTAAACCGGTCAACAGAAGTCAAACGCACATAATAAGCAATACTAGAGATATATGTATCAGATCCGAAGGTTAATGAGCAAATAAATAAGGTCAACGAAAGTCAAAGTAAGGTGAAAATGAAGGATACCTGAGGGAAATTAGCAGACTGAGCCCAAATACTACCGTCGTGACCGATGATAGCGGCGGCGGAGAGATGGTTGCCTTCGATCTCGCACATCAAGTGATCGTCAACATACGCTTGCCACGACATGATGATCTGTTTTATTATTTCAACTGTGTGTGTAAAAAGTGTGTTTTTGTGTGTGTGTTTATGTGAGGAGATGATGATATAATAATAGCGTGGATACAACGAAAATGTGGTGTGGTGGTGTGATTTTTTTTATTTTTTTGGGGGAGGAATAATATCTTCCTGCTTTTTTAGATGCTTTTTTACAAAGTAAGGAATGGTGGCATAAACAAAAGGGTTGATACACATATACGTAACTAAACTTTTAAAAAAAGTTCGCCTAACATAACAAAATTTCATTTTGTTCCGGATTACTAAACTTAATAAAATACAAGTACACATCACTAAACACTAAACACTAAACTTGTAAAACAGTGTTCGAGTTACTCACATTAACACTAAAATTATAATTTTTTTTATCTAAATGTCAATTCTTATAACTTCTATAACCCAAATGAGCAAAATAAAAGTTCCTTACCTTACTTGTACTTTTTATAAAAGTTAAGTAACCTATAATGGATTTGTATATTAACCTATAAACAAAAAGAAGGCAGTAAAAAACACACCATTAACAGAAAGGGGATCATTCTCATTCATGTGTCCAGGAATAGAATCCATTGATTGGTTTTTGATTGATCGATTGATGTAAACAAAGAGAGATATTTTTCCTGTGGTATCAGAATAATACCTACTACCTTCATACGTATATGTTTTAGTTTTATACTTATCATACGGTGGGCTTTTGATAGGCTTGTCTAGCTCGGTGGATACATGGCCCAAAATTGATTATCTGTACACTTTTTGTTTTTCAGTAACATGTTTGTAACACTCAATAAAAACCACATTTACACAAATAAAAGAGCAAAATTCAAATGCATACTCTTATTTTGGTGCATACCAATGGACAAATTCCCACCATCCATCTAGTTTGATCTAATGATGGGGATTAACCTAAGATTAATGGGGAAACATAAGTCCATGTTTTTTTCTCTCATTTTTTTTTGTCCTTTTGTCTTTTTTATTATTCTTTTTTATCTTTCTTTATTTCCTTTTTTTCTTTTTTTTTGTTGTTCCTTTTTTTTCACGCTACATTTTTTTTCTTTTTTATTTTTTTTTTCTTTATGTTGTGTTTTTTTTAACACGCTTCTTTTTTTCTCGTTCTAATTCATGTTTTTTTTTCCTTATAAAGGTTTTTTTTCGCTTTCATACATTTTTGTCTGTTTTCATACGTTTTCGTCCGTTTTCATACATTTTTGTTTGTTTTCGCCCGTTTTCTTACGTTTTCATACGTTTTTGTCCGTTTTCATACGTTTTCGTTCGCTTTCTTACGTTTTCGCCCGTCAACGTCTGTTTCCATACGTTTTCATATGTTTTCTTACATTTTCGTTCGTTTTCATACGTTTTTGTCAGTTTTCATACGTTTTCGTTCGTTTTAATACATTTTCGTTCTTTTTCTTTCGTTTTCGTCCATTTTTCATACGTCTTCATCCGGTTTCATACGTGTTTTTACGCTTTCATACATTTTTGTTCGTTTCATACATATTCGTCCGTTTTCTTACGTTTTCGTTCATTTTCATACGTTTTCGTACGTTTTCATTCGTTTTCTTTCGTTTTCTTTCGTTTTCGTTCATTTTTCAAACGTTTTTGTCCTTTTCATACATGTTTTTACTCTTTCATACGTTTTCTTCCGTTTTTATACATTTTCATTCGTTTCTTAAGTTTTTGTCCGTTTTTTCATTCGTTTTCGTTCGTTTTTAAATGTTTTTTTTTGCAATTTTTAGACGTTTATATGTTTCTAAATATCACAAGTGATATTCTGAATATCACAAATTATATTCTGAATATCACAAGTGATATTCTGTGATATTCTGAATATCACAAGTTATATTTTGAATATCACAAGTGATTTTATGTGATGATATGGAGAATATCACAAGTGATACTATGAGTACCACAAATGATATTCTGGATATTATAAGTAATATTCTGTGATATTCAAAGTATCACAAGTGATATTCTGAATATTATAAGTGATTTTTTGAATTTGACAAGTGATTTTCAACAAATGTTTTGTAACATGAAAAACACAAGTGATATTCAGAAAATCACAAGTGATAGATATTCAGAAAATCACAAGTGATATTTAGAATATCACCATTGATATTCTAAAAAACACAAGTGATATTCTGAATATCATTTGTGATATTTGGAAACGTATAAAAACAGACGAAAACATAAAACAATGGACTAATACGAAAGAAAACGGACGAACACATAAGAAAACACATAAAATCACTTGTGAATATCACAAGCGATATTCTGTGATATTCTAAATATCACAAGTTATATTCTGAATATCACAAGTGATATTATATGATATTCATAATATTACAAGTGATATTCTGAATATCACAAATGATTTTTTGTGATGATATGGAGAATATCACAAGT
Organism: Artemisia annua; assembly: GCA_014162995.1. Classification (NCBI taxonomy): domain Eukaryota; kingdom Viridiplantae; phylum Streptophyta; class Magnoliopsida; order Asterales; family Asteraceae; genus Artemisia; species Artemisia annua. The sequence continues at coordinate 139,903 of LBNU01038144.1, read as the reverse complement.
GATACTATGAGTACCACAAATGATATTCTGGATATTATAAGTAATATTTTGTGATATTCAAAGTATCACAAGTGATATTCTGAATATTATAAGTGATTTTCTGAATTTGACAAGTGATTTTCAACAAATGTTTTGTAACATGAAAATCACAATTGATATTCAGAAAATCACAAGTGATATTTAGAATATCACCATTGATATTCAGAAAAACACAAGTGATTTTCTGAATATCATTTGTGATATTCGGAAACGTATAAAAACGGACGAAAACGTAAAACAATGGACTAATACGTATGAAAACGGACGAAAACATAAGAAAATCACAAAAAAATTACTTGTGCTTTTCTGAATATCACAAGTGATATTCTAAATATCACAAGTTATATTCTGAACCAGGTGTGACTCGGCTATTCTAGCAAAGACCCAGTTGGAACCAGGTAAGACTCGGCTGTTCTGGCCAAGACCCAGCTAGAACCAGGTATGACTCGGCTATTTTGGCCAAGACCCAGTTGGAACCAGGTAAGACTCGGCTGTTCTGGCCAAGACCCTGCTAGAACCAGGTAAGCGTAATGGACTAGGCTATTCAGGCGCCAAGACCCAGCTAGAACCAGGTATGATCGGCTATTTCTATCAAAGACCCAGTTTGAACCAAGAGTAAGAATCGCTGTCTGGCGAAGACCCAGCTAGAAACCAGGTATGACTCGGCTATTCCTGCAGACCCCAGTTGGAACCAGGTAAGCTCGCTATTCTGGCAAGACTAAAAAATGGGCTAAACCAGGTAAGACTCGCTGTCTCTGGACACACCCAGCTAGAACAGGTTAGACTCGGCTGTTGCTGGGCCAAAGACCCAGCTAGAACGCAGTAAGACTCGGCTATTTCTGGCAAGACGCAGCTAGAACTAGGTATGATCGCGCTATTCTGGCCAAGACCCAGTTGGAACGCAGGTAAGACTCGGTGTTCTGGCAAGACCCGGTTAGAACCAGGTAAACTCGGCTGTTCTGGCGCAAGACCCAGTTAGACAAGGTAAGACTCGGCTATTCTGGCAAGACGCTCAAGCAGAACCAGGTATGATCGGATTCTAGCAAAGACCAGTTTGGTAACGCAGGTAGACTCGCTGTTCCTGGCCAAGACCCAGAGAACCAGAGTAATTGATCGACTATTCTGGCCAAGACCACTTGGAACCAGCGTAAGACTCGCGTTCTAGCTAAGCCCGGTTAGTAACCAGGGTACAGACTCGCTGTTCTGCCAAGACCCAGCTAGAACCAGGTAAGAACTCGGCTGTATCTTGGCCAAGACCCGGTTAGAACCAGGTAAGCACTCGGCTGTTCTGGGCAACCAGACCGCGCTAGAACGAGCTAAATTGGGCTATTCTGCCCAAGACCAGGGCTAAACAGGTATGACTCGGCTATCTAG